>OY829544.1:25014444-25270882 GCA_963691705.1 Viola odorata | reverse complement strand
AAAAATATCAAGACATGTTTTGTCCGTTTGGCTGGTTTTATTCAGAGATAGTTCTTTGGATATTTTCACTTGCTGAGGCAAAAATACCAAAGCATTGCTAGCACCATTTTTCTTTTTTCCCTTTTTTGTTTGTTTGTTTTTTTTTTTTTATGAATCAAAGAATGTTTCAAGAACACAGAGGTGAATGCTCTATTTGCAAATTTTGACATTAAGCATCGGGACCTTAAGTTTATAAAAGATTGGATGTTTAAAGAGTACCAGGATCGCACTCTTGCAAATATTGATTTGCCCCCGTAGTATGGTATGGAGTCAAAATTTGAAGTATTTTTGCATTTCATGTGAGTGAGATGGCAAGGTTTCAAGCAACGAGTCCTCTGATTTTTCCTTTTAAAAATAATACACAGTGCATGTAATTTTCCTAAAAACACACAAAGAAAACTGAACAGGAAATCATGCAAAAGACTCTCTAGACTATCTTGGCCGAAAATCAGTAGTGTCGAAGTTTCTTGGTTTTTGCTGAAGATGCTCTGCTTCTCTCTTGGTCAGAGCAAGTACAGTTTTCCTCAAAGATTTCTTCTTCTCCCATACTCGTTGTGTACTTTGCCTCCAGTTAGCCATCTCAATCAAGCACTGCTCATTGTTTTAGTGAGAAAAATTAAATTCTATACGAAACCATCTCACGAAAATAGTGTGGATTTTATTCAAAGTATTTTATGCACAGTTTTTAACAGTTTTAGCAATTTTATAGAAAAAAACGTGAGGGTATGACTATTCACGAAAAGAATTGCCCCTAATGCGGGAATGAATGCAGAATGATTGTACAAAAATTTAAAGAGACAGAGAAGAAAGTGGACTTCTCTGGATGTGTGCAGCAAGCGACAACTAAATGACTTGACAGGTTTCCCAGCAAGGAATCGGCTGTATGATTCTGATCCAGCATCATTCGCACTAAAATTGGATGATAATGTTGCTGCAAATATTTCTACGGTTCCATCATAGCTTGAGACTGGTTGTTTGCAGATGAAGAACCATCTTTAAAATATTTCCTGGTCCGCTCCTTGGCTGCTCTTGGCAGGGAGACATCTTCTATGCTGGGTAATAACCATCTTGCCGATGATTTGACTCGTTCAAGAGGTATGGCTTGAACATCATTTTGAGTGATGGAAGAGGAACCTTGGTCCGTTGGAGACTACATCAAGTATGCTACCTGGAATCCTTGATACAATCACAAAATGAGGGATCAGAAAGTATTTTAGCCTTGCAAAACTAGCATTGCTTGATGATGTCAGTTTAAGTGCAATTGGTTAAATCATTCTCCAAAATTTGCTGGCACCATGTTTTGTCATTTCAAAGAATAAGACAAAAATGAATCTTGAAGATGCAAATTTTAAGGATAATTTTATTGATTCATAACAAATATTAAATAGTTCCATCTTGAAGGAACCCTATGCCCTTTGATTGAACCCACTGGTCCTTAAGCAAAGTACATCTTGACAGCATCAGCATTCACTGGTCTTGGTAAGTCGTTGCCATCCATATTGGTAAGCATTAGAGCCCCTCTTGAGAATGCATTCTTGACTACATATGGACCTTCGTATCGTGGAGCCCATTTCCCTTGACCTTCCTCTTGATGGGGGAGAATCTTCTTTAGCACCAAATCCCCGGTTCTGAACTCGCGCGGTCGTACTTTCTTATTGTAGGCCTGAGCCATCCTCTTCTGGTATAATTGAGCATGACACAAAGCAGCCAACCATTTTTCTGAAATTAGGTTTAGCTGTTCGTATCTTATTCTTGCCCAGTCAGACTCTTCTACTCTGAATTCGGCTAAGACTCTGAGAGAAGGAATTTCCACCTCGAAGGGAATCACCGCTTCCATACCATAAACCAAGGAGTAAGGAGTCGCTCCCGTGGAGGTACGAATTGCAATCCGATAAGCGTGTAAAGCAAACGGAAGCATATCATGCCAATCCTTGTAGGTGATTACCATTTTCTAGATAATCTTTTTCAAATTCTTGTTTGCGGCCTCGATTGCACCATTCATTTTTGGACGGTATGGTGAAGAGTTTCGATGTTTTATTTTCCATCGCTGGCAAAGATCACTGATCGGCTTCCCATTTAGGTTAGTGCCATTATCTATAATAATCATCTCGGGGATCCCATATCGACAAATAATGTTCTTCTCAATGAATTGCATGGTTGTCTTAGCAGTAATGTTCGAGTAAGAGGCGGCTTCTACCCACTTAGTAAAATAATCGATTGCTACAAGGATGAAGCAGTGACCGTTAGAAGCTTTTGGATGAATCTGACCAATCATATCAATTCCCCATATTGAGAAGGGCCAAGGCGATGTCATATTGAAAAGAGGAGCTGGAGGGATGTTGAGATGATTGGCGTAAATTTAGCATTTGTGACACTTTCTGAAGTAATCGATGCAATCTCGTTCAATGGTGAGCCAAAAATAGCCTCATCTCATGATTTGCTTTGCCATCATGTGCCCACTAGCGTAGGGGTGTACAAGAACCGGCCCGATCCGGAACCGGATCCGGAACCGGCCCGAATTGGACCGATCCGGCGGTTTTTTTTTTTTTTTTTTGAAAAAAAAACCGAACCGGTCCGAACCGTATTGTTCCGGTTCGGTCCGGTTCTTCAGCTCTAAAAAATCCGATCCGAACCGTAGAACCGTTAGAACCGGAAATATATATATATATATTTATATATAAAAATATATATATCTACAAAACATATCAATAAGACACTTTGCTCCAGTGGCAAGGCATTGGCTAAACTTGCAAAGGGGAAGGAGTTCGAATCCCTTCCTAGGCAGATTTTATTTTGCAAAGTGGAAGGGCTGGTGCCTAGTGGGCTTGGTGGGCTGGTGGGCTTGGAGGGCTATTATTAATTAATATGTTTAATTTGTAGAAATGTAAATTTTAATTTTTAGCTATAATTACTGAATTTATAGTTTTTATAATTAGATGATAATAAAACAAAACAAATGATTCAATTAACTTACATTTATAAATAGAGTATAGATGAATAAAAGTTTGAAATTGTTTTACAATTAAAAAGAAGAATTCAAAGTTACTCTTTCTAGTATTTAAGATGATAATAAAACAAAACAAATGATTCAATTAACTTACATTTATAAATATATTATAGATGACTAAAAGTTTGAAATTGTTTTACAATTAAAAAGAAGAATTCAAAGTTACTCTTTCTAGTATTTAAGATGATAATAAAACAAAACAAATGATTCAATTAACTTACATTTATAAATATATTATAGATGACTAAAAGTTTGAAATTGTTTTACAATTAAAAAGAAGAATTCAAAGTTACTCTTTCTAGTATTTAAGATGATAATAAAACAAAACAAATGATTCAATTAACTTACATTTATAAATATATTATAGATGACTAAAAGTTTGAAATTGTTTTACAATTAAAAAGAAGAATTCAAAGTTACTCTTTCTAGTATTTAAGATGATAATAAAACAAAACAAATGATTCAATTAACTTACATTTATAAATAGAGTATAGATGAATAAAAGTTTGAAATTGTTTTACAATTAAAAAGAAGAATTCAAAGTTACTCTTTCTAGTATTTAAGATGATAATAAAACAAAACAAATGATTCAATTAACTTACATTTATAAATATATTATAGATGACTAAAAGTTTGAAATTGTTTTACAATTAAAAATAAGAATTCAAAGTTACTCTTTCTAGTATTTAAGATGATAATAAAACAAAACAAATGATTCAATTAACTTACATTTATAAATAGAGTATAGATGAATAAAAGTTTGAAATTGTTTTACAATTAAAAAGAAGAATTCAAAGTTACTCTTTCTAGTATTTAAGATGATAATAAAACAAAACAAATGATTCAATTAACTTACATTTATAAATATATTATAGATGATTAAAAGTTTGAAATTGTTCAAGTGGCAAAAGAAATTTAAAATCGGAAATATATATATAAATATATTTATCTGCAAAAGATATCTATAAGACACTTTGCTCCAGTGGCAAAGCATTGGCTAAACTTGCAAAGGGGAAGGAGTTCGAATCCCTTCCTAGGCAGATTTCATTTTGCAAAGTGGAAGGGCTAGTGGGCTTGGCGGAATGGTTAATGGGCCGGCCCATTGGAAAATAATGAATTTGGCCAAACAAAAAAAAAATCCTGATTGGAACCGGAACCGCACCGATCCGAACCGGGAAAAATGGAACCGATCCGGTCCGGACCGTATTGATCCGGTGCGGTCCGGTTCCATAAAAATTAAAACCGTAAATTACGGTTCGGATCGGTTCTAGGCCTAAAACCGATCCGAACCGGACCGTGTACACCCCTACACTAGCGTGCGTAGAGCAAGTTCCCTCATGGATTTCTGCTACAATCTTCCTAGCTTTTGAAGCGGTGACGCAATGAAGCAAGACTCCATCCGCCCTTCTTTTGTATAGGACCTCACCATCAAGGTAAAAGTCTAAAGCCAAGCGCCGAAGGGTCTTTTTGTCGCTTTGGCTCGCCCCTGGTGGGTATTCCCGATACTTGATGAAGTGTACCAGATCGTGGTACCAGGGTTTCCCATCAGGCTCATCTTTTAAGGCAGCGCAGTATGCCGGTGTCTCCCTTACTTCCACTCTCAATGGTTGAAGCAGTATCCCATATTCTAACTTGAACATTGAGGCTAGAGTAGCTAATGCATTTGCGAACGAGTTCTTTTCCCGATCAATCCGATCAAACTTAATTTCTTCAAACCCCTCTATGAGTTCAGTGAGCAACTTTTGATAAGGTATTAGTTTTGAATCCTTGGTTTGCCACAAGTCTTGGGCTTGGTAAATGACGAGGGCCGAGTCTCCGAAGACCTTTAACTTCTTCACTTTCAGCTCAATCGCAACCATCAACCCACTAATGCATGCCTCATATTCAGCGATATTGTTTGTACAGGGAAAGTCTAATCTACACGCCATGGGGAACTGACGACCATCTGGGGTTATGACAACAGCACCCACCCCATTTCCCGAGAGATTCACTACGCCGTCGAAAAACATGGTCCACCAATCCTCAGTATCTCCTACATGCTCAGCGTCGATAATCACAATGTCTTCATCAGGGAAATCAAAATCTAGAGGCTCATACTCGTCCAAAGCATGGTCAGCTAAGTGATCTGCAAGGGCACTTGCTTTAACTACCTTTCGTGTCACATATATAATCTCATATTCAGCTAGTAAGACTTGTCATTTGCAGATCCAGCTTGACAAATAAGGTTTCTGAAAGATGTACTTTAGAGGGTCCATGCGAGAAATCAACCATGTCGTGTAATTCAACATGTACTGTCTGAGTCTCCGAGCACTCCAAGCTAGGGCGCAACAGGTTCGTTCTAACGAGGAGTAGCGCATTTCGCACTCATTGAACTTTTTACTCAAATAGTAAATGGCTTGCTCCCGTTTCCCTGATTCATCATGTTGTCCCAACACACATCCCATTGCGCTGGCTTTGCTCCCGTTTCCCTGATTCATCATGTTGTCCCAACACACATCCCATTGCGCTGGCTGTGACTGTCAAGTATATCAATAAGGGACGTCCTGGTGTAGGAGGGACTAGAACTGGAGGAGTCTGCAGGTATGCTTTGATCTTCTCAAAAGATTTTTGGCAATCGTCATCCCATTCAGTACTTTTCGTTCTTCCTCAGCATTTTGAACATTGGCTCACAGGTGAGTGTCAGCTGGCTGATGAAGTGGGCGATATAATTGATGCGTCCCAGGAAACCTCGTACTTCCTTTTCAGTCTTAGGAGAAGGCAACTCCTGAATTGCCTTTACTTTGTCAGGATCTACTTCTATACCCTTGCTACTGACAATGAATCCTAACAGCTTCCCGGATGTTACGCTGAAAGTACACTTGGCTGGGTTCAACCGCAGTTGAAATTTCCTTAGTCGTTCAAAAACCTTCCTCAGGGTGTCCACATGATCCTGTGCTCCTCGAGATTTAGCTATCATGTCGTCGACATATATTTCAACCTCTTTGTGTATCATGCTTGGAAAAGAGTGACAGCCGCACGTTGATAAGTAGCACCTGCATTCTTGAGTCCAAAGGGCATCACCTTATAGCAGAAGGTTCCCTAGGGTGTGATAAAGGTCATTTTCTCACTGTCTTCAGGGGCCATCTTGATCTGATTATACCCTGAGAATCCATCCATGAAAGAGAACATATCATTACAAGCAGCATTATCTACCAGGACATCAATATGAGGGAGCAGAAAATCATCTTTGGGACTTGCTCGATTGAGGTCACGGAAATCTACACACATGCGAACCTTCCCATCTTTCTTTGGCACCGGTACAATATTAGTGACCCATTCTGGATATTCTGCGACTCTCAGAAAACCCACATCTAGTTGTTTAGCGACCTCCTCTTTGATTTTCAAAAGGGTGTCAGGATGCATCCTTCGAAGTTTCTGTTTTACCGGCTTAAATTCGGGTTTTAGCGGGATCCGGTGTTCAACTATACTAGGATCAAGGCCAGGCATATCTTCGTACGACCATGCAAACACATCTGTGTATCTTTTGAGAAGATCAACTAATCTCTCTCTCTGACACGAGTCTAAGGTGGTCCCAATTTTGACTATTTTCTGCTTTTCACTGCTTGCCCCCAAGTTTATTTCTTCCAACCCCTCCTGATGGGGGACAATTCTTTTTTCTGAATTTTCCACTAAACGAGCTAACCCGTATGGAATTTCAACCTCTTCCTCAGTAGAAATGATGACCTCCTCCTTCGGAAAGACATAGGGCTTATCAAGATGATCCGATTTAATTGTTACCAGAGAGACATTAGGAAGCATGACAGCTGTCCAATTGCTCACAGGTCCTTCGGATTTTTTCACAAAATTGAAAGAGCTTTGGAATGATCCTTCTTCTTCTAAAGCACATATGTGGATGTCCGAAAATGCCTTGACCAGAATAGAATCTTGGTTGATAGTTTCGGCCGCAAAAGGGAAGGTGGTTCTGATATGAGGGATATGCATTCGATCATCCGTCGTCGAGCGCCCAAATAACTTGGCCAATTGTTTTTCCTTTTTCTCCTCGGTAATTCTGTCAAAATTAGCTTTACTCGGCCGGTAGCCCAAACCAAAGCGACTCCCAAGGCTTTGGGTAGCCACCAAATCTTTCATTCCTCGCAATTTGGCTCCAAGTTCTTTCCCTAACTGAAAGTTGCCCTTTGATGCCACCTTGTCATGTCCTATAGCAACTTTAGAGATTTCAGGTTCCAGAACGGGGAATCCTCCATTCATCCAATCTGCATTTACAATCTCGAAAGCTTGGAACGAGCTCTCCAAGGTTTCGCTAGTCTCAATATAAGGCACAGATGAGTGCTTTGCCAAGATCAAAGCTTCTTCTGCTTTTATCGTGACAAGGATGTCATCTTTCACATATTTGATGCACTGGTGGAGAGAAGAAGGAACAACTCCTGCTGAATGAATCCATGGTCGTCCAAGAAGCATGCTGTAAGCAGGGCGGATTTCCATTACCTAAAATGTCACAGTGAAAGTGTGGGGTCCAATAACTAAGTCCAAGTCAAAAATCCCGACAATCTCTCTAACAGTACCATCGAAAGCCCTAGCCATCATTCCGCTGGGTCTCAGATAGGCCATATCAACTGGCAGCTGCTCGAGGACATGTTTAGGCATGACATTTAGTGCTGACCCATTCTCAATCAAAGCTTTTGCTATGACATGGCCTTTACATTCCACAGTAATGTATAAAGCCTTATTATGACTGGTTCCGGCTGAGTCAATTTCTTCTTCAAAGAAGGTAATGTTGCTCTGAGCTTGAATCCTCCCAATGAGGTTTTCCACTCCTTCTATGGTAATATCCTTGGTCACGAAGGCTTGATTTAATACCTTCAAGAGAGCTCGGCGATGAGGCTCGGATGTAAGAATTAATTCCATAATAGAGATGCGGGCAGGAGTTTTCTTCAGTTGCTCAATGATACTGAATTCACTTTGCTTCATGATTTTCAGGAACTTTGTTGCATCATCCTCTACTATAGCTTTATTCATCCTTGGTGTCTCCTCGGCAAACTCTTCAAGAATTAATGGACCTTTTCCTTTAGCTTGTCTCTGTTTCTCAACCTCTTCAGAAATGTAACATCTCCCGCTACGGGTCAGGCCTCCAATGTTAGATGCTTCGCCCGTTAGAGGGCTTGCTGATGCTACAGTAGAAGGGGTAGTGATAACCTCATACCCGTAATTGTAAGGGACCGCATGCAGATTCTTACTGGGAGTATTTTGGGCGAAATTGAAGATCAGCTTAGGCGGTGTCACAACTGGAGTCCCTTCTTGGGCCCTATATTCAAATGAATAAGGGGTGGAGGAACTATCATCAATAACCCCAACTTTGTCCATCTCTTGGGTCTTTCTTTCAACCTAGATGACCCCAAAGTCTGTCAATTGTTTCAGCTTTTGTAAGAACGGCCCACATTCTTGGATCCCATGCTCGATTTCATCCCGGAAAGTTGTTAGGATTCATCGTCAGCAACAAAGGCATAGAAGTGGATCCCGATAAGATAAAAGCAATTCAAGAGCTACCCGCTCCCAGTACCGAAACAGAAGTACGAAGCTTCTTAGGACGCATCAACTACATCGCTCGCTTTATCAGCCAGTTAACACTTACCTGCGAGCCGATGTTCAAAATGCTAAGGAACACGGAGATGCAGAGTGGGACGAAGACTGCCAGAAAGCCTTCGAGAAAATCAAGACATATCTGCAAAGCCCACCGGTACTAGTTCCCCCGACACCAGGACGTCCCTTGCTCATGTATATGATAGTCACGGCTAGCGCCATGGGCTACGTTTTGGGACAGCACGATGAATCAGGAAGGCGAGAACAAGCCATCTACTACCTCAGCAAAAAATTCAACGAATGCGAGATGCGCTACTCCATGTTGGAATGAACTTGTTGCGCCCGAAGGCTCCAGTACTACATGCTGTATTACACGACATGGCTAATCTCTCGCATGATCCACTGAAGTATATCTTCGAGAAGTCTTACCTATCAAGTTGCATTTGTAGATGGCAAGTCTTATTAGCTGAGCACGAGATCATATATGTAACACGGAAAGCGGTTAAGGCAAGCGCCCTCGCCGATCACTTGGCTGATCATACCTCGGACGAATATGAGTCATTGAGCTTCGACTTCCCCGATGAGGACATCATAGTGGTTGACGATGAGATCGCAGAAGATCTTCGAGAAAATGACTGGTGGACCATGTTCTTCGACGGTGCGGTGAACCTCTCGGGCAAGGGAGTGGGAGCCGTGGTCATAGCCCCGGATGGCCGTCAATTCCCCATAGCATGCAAATTGAACTTCCCATGCACCAACAACATCGCCGAGTATGAGGCATGCATCAGCGGTCTGACGGCAGCCATCGACCTAAAAGTAAAGAAGCTCCAAATCTTCGGCGATTCAGCACTCGTCATCTACCAAGCCCAGGATCTATGGCAGACACGGGATTCCAAGCTCATCCCTTATCAAAGGTTACTCACCCAACTCACGCGGGAATTCGAGGAAACCAAGTTTGACCGAGTCGATAGAGAAAAGAATCGCTTCGCAGACACATTAGCCACATTGGCATCGATGTTCAAAATAGAGTGCGGAGTAATGCTTCAGCCTTTGAGGGTGGAAGTAAAGGAAACTCCGGCATGCTGTGTCACCTTGGAAGAAGAACCCGATGGGAAGCCTTGGTTCCACGACTTAGTACAATTCATCAGAAACCGGGAGTATCCACCGGGGGTAAGCCGGGTTAGCAAAAATACCCTCTAGCGCTTAGCCCTAGACTTCTACCTCGACGGCGAACTTCTATATAAAAGGAGAGCTGATGGGGCTTTGCTTCGTTGCATCACCATGGCCGAGGCAAAGAGAATCATAATGGAGATCCACGAAGGGGTTTGTTCCACACACGCAAGTGGGCACATGATGGCAAGACAGATAATGAGGCAAGGTTATTTTTGGCTCGCCATCGAACGAGATTGCATCGACTATTTTCGGAAGTGCCACAAATGTCAAATTTACGTGGACCACCTCCTTTTGCGATGTAGGGAATCGATATCATCGGCCAAATCCATCCAACAGCCTCTAATGGCCATCGCTTCATCCTCGTAGCAATCGACTACTTCACCAAGTGGGTAGAAGCCACCTCTTACTCCAACATCACTCAGAAGACGACCATGCGATTCATCGAAAGGAACATCATTTGCCGTCATGGGGTCCCAGAAATAATCATCACGGACAACGACACTAATCTAAATGGAAAAATGATCGATGGTCTTTGCCAACGTTGGAAGATGAAGCATAGAAACTCATCACCATATCGTCCAAAAATGAATGGCGCAGTCGAAGCAGCAAACAAAAACCTGAAGAGGATCATCCAAAATATGGTAATCACTCACAAAGATTGGCATGACATGCTTCCCTTCGCACTGCATGCTTACCGGATAGCAACCCGTACATCCACAGGGGCAACTCCCTACTCATTAGTTTACGGCATGGAAGCCGTAATTCCCCTTGAGGTAGAAATCCCTTCTCTCAGAATCCTGGCAAAATCCGAAGTAGAAGAATCGGATTGGGAAAGAGTGAGGTACGAGCAGCTAAACCTCCTTCCCGAGAAGCGCTTAGCCGCTATCTGCCACGCGCAATTATATCAGCAAAGAATGGCCAACGCTTATAACAAGAAAGTGCGACCTCGCAAGTTCAAGACTGGGGATTTAGTGCTGAAGAAGATTCTCCCTCATCAGGAGGCTAGTCAAGGAAAGTGGGCCCCAAGGTACGAGGGCCCGTATTTAGTTAAAAGTGCATTCTCGGGGGGTGCCCTAATGCTAACCAACATGGACGGAGATGATCTACCAAGATCGGTAAATGCCGACGCCGTCAAGATATACTACGCCTAAAGTATCGCGGGCCTTGCATGTGGCCGAATCAAAGACATAGGGTTTTATCATGACAATACCACTCGAATGTTTATCCTGAAATTAATAAAATGAGTTTTTTCAGGAGATGCTTGTTGTTTTAAAACTTTCTTTCCGTTTTCTTAAAATTGGGAGATGACAAAAGGAGGCATGGCTTCGGCGGCTCCCAAGGAGCAATTCGAGACAAGAGACACGACACTTAGACTAACGCCACTAATTAATCTTAAGGTTTTGCAGGGACGTAATGTCTCACACCACACCTCATCATCACGATAGGACCAGGGAGTTCCCCTCATAGCAGCTCCTGAATCTCCGCAGTAGGTTGCCTTCAAGAGCAAATCAGGAAAGATTTTAAAAAAACCCGTCACCATCTAAATCAAAATTCTTTTTCCTCGCAGTATTACCAGCACATCCTGCGACCGGTCTCAAAGGACCGAACGTATAAAGGGAGATCACCCTGCAAAGCTATCATCCGATCATCTAGAGGATTGTCTGAGCCTATGACGCTACTCAAGAACTTAAAGGTTGACCACCGTCAGGGTTTCGCAGCAATACTATTATCCAATTCGGGCAAGGACTGAATGCTGGGCCAATGTCACAAAGCCCATCCCATACCGGCCGAGCCGCCGGAATGCGAGTGACATAGGCCCACCTCCGTTCACCTTTCGGAGGAGCTCATCACCAAAACGCCTTGGTCACCCAGCGCACCTTTGCATGTAGAACTCCCAGAGAAGAAGCACGACGGAAGCCTATCCCCCTAAGACCACAATCAACATACTTAATGCGGTCTTGTTCAAGAAGTTTCTCAACGTCCGCACCATGATCAACATGATGAAGATCAATCCTTTAATTTATGGACCACTAACTGCTGACCGACGGTGACCACATTCACTTGCTTTATCTACGATCCCTTGCTATAAAGCATCAGAACTCCTCTCAGAAGAGGGACAGCCGTACTGCAAGTATCACCCGTGCCGAGACGGGAGCTGCGGCAAAGCATCTAAAAGCAAAGCCATCATCAACCAACATCCGATGCAAGTCACACCGCGGTGACCCATAGATGGCCCGTCCAAAAGGGAGAGCTTAAAAGTTACCAATCACATTAATTTTGCTAAAGATTGTCTTGTATTTACTCCTCATTTGTTCTCGCCGTATCTTTTTCAGGGACTGGGTTGCCCCAATTTGTTGCCTGCGCCCTTGCAGCCCCGCGGTACATTTCGGGGACAAAAGGTTTTTCCCTTTGTCCCAGAGCAAATCGGCGAAGGTCCAGCAAGGGCCAGCAAACAAACGAGCAAGAATGTCGATCCCATCCTCACTCCGACTTGGATCGGCGGTTTCCGCGGAGCAGCTGAAAAAGAAACCAATCAAAGCATCTAAGTAAGGCGTCCCTGAGCTGGGACCACGCCGTAGGCACCCTCGAAAAACCGGGCTAAGGGAAAGGGAGAATCCCTAAACTTGTGTCATTTTTATTTTTAAATCAATCTTCCTTTTCCACTCCGTTGTTCCCTCTTCATTTCCCAGGGATTTGAATCATCCCATGGTCATCCACGTAAAGCTTGTGGAAGACGCCCTTGCAGCCCTGCTGCACACTTCAGGGGAGTCCATCTTTCTTCCCCCTTCATTTAAAATTTATTTTCCGTTCCGACTTACTTTGTTAGCTTTAGGTTGCGTAGGTCGTCTGGCCCACTAGGGGCAACCCTTTAAGTTCTCGTTGAAATCTTGCAAATAGGTCATCCCCCGCGTCTTAGCTTTAAACTATCAATCAATCAAAAATCAAAGTCAATCAAAAATCCCTTTTTAGCCCGGCTAAAACAAAATCCATACTACTCTCATAGCATATTCATGCATTGCATAGGTCGGGAATGTTCAATCCCTCTGTTAAATAAAGCATCCATCAAAATTGCTTTCCATGCATGATCTTACTTGCTTGCTCTTATATCCACGATTTGCTCAGACGTAAGCAGTCACAGACAAATCCCGGTAAGCATTTTCGAGCCATCGCGCCTTATCCTTTCATGAGTGTAAGTGCCTGACTAGGTACTATTTAAATTCGCATAATATCCAGGGTACATGTGCAATTAGACATGGGATAGCAATAAAATGACGTGGGACTTTTACGATCTTCTCCATTTTTTTTCGTTTCTTCCCTCTTTCCACCACAAATGCCATCACTCCTACCAAAACCTTCACTATCACTCATACCCCGGGAGCCAAGGAGCAGTCTCAGCTAAGATTGTCGGCCAGAAATAAAAAGTACGCCAAGTTCAAGTACACGACAAAGGAGACGGAAAAGGTCACCGGAAGATCGCTAAGGACTATTACCGAAGGAAGACCAAAAACCCAAATATGAAGGTCGAAGCCTTAAGCCAGAACGAGAAGAGATCAAGACAAAGGCTGTGCTTGCTCTGCTCTACTCTAATGCATTTCAAATCAAAAAAAAAAAAAATTAAGAGAAAAAAAAAAGAAGAAAAAAAGAAAGAAAAAAAAAGAGAAAAAAAAGGGAAAGAAAAAAAGAGAAAAGATAAATGCTCAGAGACATTCGAAGAATACAAACACTCGAAAAACAGAAGCAAGCATAGCCCGGGGGCAACTAAACTGGAGAAAGCTCGAAGAAAACATCCCCAGTGAGAACTCAAGAAGGAAAAGGGCCCAAGGCCAACTCAAGTAGTAAGTCACGAAAAGAACAGCGACAACACTCCCCAGTAGAGACTCGAGAAGAGAAAAGGCCCAGAGCCAACTCAAGGAATCTCGAAGGAAACATTCTCCAGTGAAGACTCAAGAAAAGGGCCCTTGGCCGACCGAAAAATGACATTCCCAGCAAGGATCCAAGAGCTCATGCAATCTGTCAAGAAAGCAACCCTAGTAAAAAGTGAAGGAACTCGCGTACCTTGCCCTCATCAGGACCAATCGACAAAGCATCACTCATCAAAAACCTTCCAACTCATCAAAAAAGCACATCTTTAGCAAGACAAGCTCCTTTCCGGACATTGTATGTCCTTTCATTATTTTCCGTGAAAGTCCTATTGATTATTAGCAGACCCATACATGTGCATCTTCATTTGAAGTCTATTCACTCGGATTGACATTGCGAATTGAAAATTATGTATCATGTTAGTTGCATCTTTATGAGCGTAAAACACTTGGCCTTGTTTCAGAGTGTGAGTGCAAACACTAATATCAGGTGAGGATTGCTTACGGCTGCAGATCGTGGGAAAGTCTTGTCCTTGGAGTCGTTACCTCCTGAATAGGATGCAGATGCATTTTAGGTTCGTATCAAGGCCGCTGGTAACAAAAGCATTTCTCTCCTCCCACAGTCATCATTTGCATTTTTCTCCTCCTAGAGCGACATCATGCATTTTCTCCTCCCAGAGTGATAGCATCTAGGTTCCGTCCTCCTAAAGTGACGATCAGTTTATTTCTGCACCTCACGTCTTCTCCTGCGGGATTGACGCCATTTAAATTTCCGCATTTTATATTCCCTCCTCCTAGAGTGACAACTTTATATTTCCTCCTCCTAGAGTGACAGCATGCATTTGTTTCTCCTCCTAGAGTGACATCATTTACATAATTCTACATTTCTGCATAATTATTAGCTCCTCTTAGAGTGACATCATTTACATAATTCTACATTTCTGCATAATTATTTCCTCCTCCTAGAGTGACATCATTAGGACAAATCATTCGTACTTCTACGAATCACGCATTATCCTCCTAAACCAACGTCAGTCACATGTCAAATGCTTATCCCCTCAGTGGAGCCATCATTTACATTTTCGTGAAATTACCTTCCATTCCTCTCAAAGTAGTCGTCATTTACATTTTCTGCAACTTATGTTTCTCTCAATGCCCGAGTAGATCTAAGTTTACATCTTTGCAGGACATCCAATCAAACAATCTATCTCCTCCCAGAGTGACATTCAACGAATATATCTCCTCCCAGAGTGACATCTACGACTTATCTCCTCCCAGAGTGACATCAACGAACTTACCTCCTCCTAGAGTGACAGCAACAATCTATCTCCTCCCAGAGTGACAGCTACGCCTTATCTCCTCCCAGAGTGACATCATCAACTTACCTCCTCCCAGAGTGACATTCACCAAACTACCTCCTCCCAGAGTGGCATTCAACGAACTATCTCCTCCTAGAGTGACATTCAACAAACTATCTCTTCCTAGAGTGACATCCATAGGTTACCTCCTCCCAGAGTGACAGCAACGAATCTGCCTCCTCCTAGAGTGACATCAAAAGCATATCTCCTCCCAAAGTGACATCTACAATATACCTCCTCCTAGAGTGACATCAACCAACTATCTCCTCCCAAAGTGACATCAACGAATAAACACCATCATCAAAACTATCTCCTCCTAGAGTGACATCAACGAATAACATCATCAAATTATACCTCCTCCTAGAGTGACATCTACGACATACCTCCTCCCAGAGTGACAGCAACAACCTGCCTCTTTCTAGAGTGACATCATCACGGTGAGATTGAGGTAAGACCTGCTGTGTCGCCAAAATTTGGATATGTGGGGGCAACCGTCTTTACTGCTTATCAAATGCTTCAATAAGACAGTAAAGAGGGGGAAACTGTTGATACCCGAATTTTGACGCCATTTTTATTACATTTAGCATTTCCGTCATTTTATTTAACTCACTGTCATTTTTAATTAATTTATTGTTGTTAGCATTTTTAAAAATTCTCATCGCATTTTATCATCGTCAGCATTCAAAATAGCCTTTTTAATTTCTCGTCACATATTTTCGTTATTATTATCATTAATATTTTTAGCCTTAAAAATCACATTTTTAATTATCCGTCAGTCATTTGCTAGTTTTTTCTTCGTTTTAGATCACACGAATTTTAGGATTTTTAGTATTTTATCACATTTTTAGCATTTTTATTATTTTATTATTATTTCTGTTCGGGCTTTTATTGGACCAGAGTAAGTTTGCTCGGACGACAGCTCGAATTTAGAATATTTTCCATCAACTAGTTCCTACCTTTTTTTTTATCACGCCGACCTACAGCGTTTCGCATAATTTTCGTCATAACGTCATTTATTTTTCGTCCGAAAGTTTCATGTTTCGGAACGAGAAAATAAACACGTTAAATGAAAAATTCTCATCATTCGTTGTAGATGGTTAAACTCGCCGTATTTTTCTCTACGCGCTGGCACTTTCGGCTCGAAAATTCAGAACGTTTGTTAACGAAATTGGCTCGAGGCCATTTAAATAAGTTTAAAAAGGCATTTAATCACAACCGTTGATCTGGACGTGAAGGCATTTAAAGGAAGGCATTTAAAGAAAAGTCAACTAGATCAACGGTTGACTAATTAACATCCATGATGCGCATGCACCATGGACGTGAAGCGGCAGCGGAGCAGGCCACCGAGCAGCCTGCTCCCGTCGCTTCCTGTCACTTCCAGCCGTCCCTTCGACCACCGTAGCTGCCACCTCTCCTCCCTTACCCCCGCCAGCTCACGGTCACGGCCTTCAGTCGCGTCCCTCGTGTCCAGCAGCCACGCGAATTTGGCCTATAAATACCAAGCCCTCCTCAACGTTCAAACGACACCAAAATCTCAAGAGCAAGTTCTGCTCCTTCTCCCTCATTGATTGATATCTCATATCGAGCATCGATCGTCACAGTTCAAGCTTGGCAGTAAGCTTCTTCAAGCTTTTCTTGCTTTCCTTTTTCTTATGCATTTTTTCCTTTAATTCGTTTTGCTTCGTTTTGATAGAATAAATTGCTAGTTTTTATGCCATTAATTCATGTGCATGATGTAGATTAAATACATGCTTTTAATTTGATTAATCGTTAGCTAGATCATGCGAATTAATTAGTTTTCGATAATTAACGTTTTCATAATTTTTTCGAAATTAAACTCGGCACATTTTTAATTAAAATTCGAGGTTCGTACGGTCGGGACGCCATCGAGGAGACGAGCATCTCGGTACGAAGGTTTTCCGTTTCGGCCACGGATGCCCGGAGCTTGGCCGCCGGCAGTACCGTAGGCGACCAAGGAAGAAGACGCGTGAATAGTGCCATGAAGGCCAAGCCCATCTTCATTTTTCTGAGATTTCGGATCGTATTTTCGTAAAAAATATTCGTATATTTCGTATGATTATTTTTCGTACCATCAACTGTTTAATTTTCTATACTTATCAATTGTTTAAATTATTCGCACTTTAATTTCACAATTTTCTTTCGGCAATTTAAATTCAATTTACCGCCTACATGGTCGGTCGCAAATATCACTTGTTTTAAATTTTTGCAACATCACTTGTTTATTTTCTGCAATAGTCAACTGTTTAAATTATTCGCACTTTAATTTCGCAATTTTCTTTCGGCAATTTAAATTCAATTTACCGCCTACATGGTCGGTCTGCAACATCACCTGTTTTAAATTTCTACAACATCACCTGTTTTAAATTTCTGCAACATCACCTGTTTTAATTTTCTGCAAATATCAATTGTTTAATTTTCTGCAAAAACCAACTGTTTTATCTTCTGCAATATCAATTGTTTAAATCTTCTGCAATATCAACTGCTTTAAATTCCTGCAAATCGTCAACTGCTTAATTTTTTGTCAAATCAAAATCTTTAATTTTTCGTCAAGTCAATCATTTAAATTTTCATCAAGTCATCATTTAATTTTTCGTCATATCATCACTAAATTTCCGTATACGTCAAATCATCATTTCTCGCATACATTGAAATCAACATTTAAAATTCTTGCATTTATCAACTGTCATCATTTAAATTCTCGCACTCAGCAAATCAGCATTTAAATTTTCTGCACTTACCAAACCATCATTTAAATATTTGTATGCGTCAAATCATTATTTCTCGCATACCTCAAATCAGCGTTTAAATTTTCGTATGCATCAAGTCATTATTTAAATTCTCACATTCATAAATTGCCTATTTATTTTTTGAGCTATCACTAACACTCTCATTTTGTAGGTTTTAAATTCAAGTTTCGCTCGAAAGTACGCCTTTCGTTCCCTTTTATTTATTCAACGCTTTCCGTAAATATCAATCGTACGCATGATATATAGAATTGCTAGGATTTAAAACCAACCCACATGAACAACATGTTTAAAGGCTTGCTTAAAAATGCCACGTTCATTTGATTTTAACTTTTCGCTTATATTGACTGCATGTACATGGGGACTTTCAATCTCACATCATTTCAAAACCCCCTCATCTAATCTGTACTCTGCTAAGCTATCTATGATAGAATCACGTAGTAATTAATTTAATCATGCATGGCCCGATGATGAAATAGAGGGCGCTCATTCAGTCTTATGGAAAATTCAGTCCCATCACTATGGTCGGGAATAATCGATCGGTTCAACGATCAATTATTCCTGAACGGTCCCGATTGTGGAAAAGACTAAAGTGACGATTCCTATGAGGGCCTCCTTTCAAAACACATTTTATCAAACACCATTTTAACCACCTCTCTCATCAACCAGTAACCATTTTCGGATGTGACTCGGGTGCCTAACACCTTCCCGAGACCATAATACGACCCCGAACCTTTTGTCTAGGGTCCAGTCCCCTTTTTTTGTGCCTTTAGTTTTGTATTTATTATATTTCTTATGCCATGACGATTAAGGCTCCCTAAACCTAGCAACCATATTAGGGTGGCGACTTCATTGCATGCTGCGAGGCGTCCTTTTACGCCGAGCATCGTAAGGTCTCAAGTTCGTTGCACACTCGTGAATAGAATCTTTTATTTTTTTCGTGGGGCGCGACATATGGTATTGACGTTTAGGCCATATAAATGAGAAACGCACATCAAAACTCCATAAGGATGGATTTTTTAGTCAATTTGATTTTAAATCATATGACACATGTGAATTTTGTTTATTGGGGAAAATAACAAAGAATCCCTTTACTGGACAAAGTGAAAGGGCTAGTGATTTATTAAGCCTTACATACACTGATGTATGCGGTCCAATGAGTACAACTGCTAGAGGTAAATATAAGTACTTCATTACATTCACAGATGATTTCAGTAGGGCTATATCTACTTAATGAAACATAGAGATGAAAGTTTTGAAATGTTTAGGACTTTCCAGAATGAAGTACAAAATCAACTTGGCAAGACAATTAAAGCACTTTCATTAGATCGAGATGGTGAATATTTGACTCAGGAGTTTGATGATCATCTTAGAAATTATGAAATTGTTTCATACTTTACTCCTCCAAGAATGCCGGAATGGTGTATCTAAAAGGAGGTGATGCGTTCCTAGTCTGTTAAGAAACGTTTGTTGTTGATCTTGCTCAAGGAATCCTCTTCAAACAGCAAACAAGTAACTAATTGACCCAACTAAGTTCCTAACCCAACCTTAGAGGATGATTAGAACCCTAATTCAATAATCAACTAGGATCTCAACTCAAGACCTCTAAGTTCCTAAATCAACTTCGAGCAAAATAGACGATAGGGAAATATTTGTTTTACTTAATCAAAACTAAATTCCAATCAGCTAAGCGT
This sequence comes from Viola odorata, assembly GCA_963691705.1. NCBI lineage: Eukaryota > Viridiplantae > Streptophyta > Magnoliopsida > Malpighiales > Violaceae > Viola > Viola odorata. Next base: position 25,251,409 of record OY829544.1, on the reverse strand, counting down.
AAGAGTTCTTCATTAGAACCAAAGATGAGACACCTCACAATAATCTATTTTTTATCAATGAATGTCTGCTAAAAATAAAGCTCTAAGTGAGCTTATATAGTGTTACAAACAGCTAGGGTTAGTCCCACACCATATAGAAGTCCTACGCTAACTAGAATTGAAATACTAATCCTACACCGACTAGAACTTGTACAATTGAGCTTTCTAATTACACAAGTAAAATGAATTTCCTTATGTAACTAGACCTGATTTTTAGCTAAATAAAATTTTTAAATATCAAGCTAATAATAGTAAATAAATATCCAAAATTTAACTAAGTCTTGATAAGCAAAAATAGCAAGAATGCGCATACAAGCAAGCTGGCACATTCCTTGTATTTCAAGGATCAAATGGGCTCGAATTGACTTGAAATTCAAGATGAGACTTCACCAAAGGAAGCTTGAATGATGTTGACAAGCTTCACCTCTGAATTGGCCATTTCCTTCAAGAGCGCCTCCTCAATCGCTGCCTTCTTCTCGAACTCCTTTTGAATGAGAAATGTCAAAGCGCCTTCCAACTTCTTGCTCCTAGCTAGTGTCAATGGGCCTTGAGAGATTGGTAGCACATCTTTGGCTCCTTGGACCGCATCATTCCCTCCCTCCTAAAAAGGATTTGTCCTTGAATCGAAATCTAAAATATCAAACAAGGACAAGTCACGAACATTGAAAGAAACACTAATATTTCCATACTCACTAGGCAAGTCCAGCTTGTAGGCATTGTCATTCATCTTCGCGATCACTTAGAAAGGACCATCTCCCCTTCGATCAAGCTTGCCCTTCCTTTTTTGTGGAAAACACTCCTTCCGAAGGTGCACCCAAACCCAATCTCCGGGTTGGAAACTAACCACTTGGCGTCCCTTGTTCCGTTGGGCAGCAACCTTGGAGTTCATCTTCTCAATATTGGTTTTAACCTTCTCATGAATCTTCTTTACCAGATCTGCCTTCTTTGCGCCATCGACGCTAGCTAGCTGATGCAAAGGCAAAGGACACAAATCTAGAGGAGTAGTAAGGTTAAAACTATAAACCACTTCAGAAGGTGTAAAACCCGTGGAAGCATGCACAGACCTATTGTAAGCGAACTCAACAAAAGGAATACAATCTTCCCAACACTTTGCATTATGTTTCACAGTGGCACGAAGTAAGGAACCTAACGTTATGTTAATAACCTCAGTTTGACCATTAATCTGTGGGTGGCAAGTAGTAGAAAATAATAACTTGGTACCTAGTTTAGCCCACAATACTTTCCAGAAATAACTAAGGAACTTAACATCCCTATCACTAACAATGCTAATTGGAATACCATGCAAACGCACTACTTCATTAAAGAACAAATTAGCAACGTTAGTAGCATCATCAGTTTTAGAACAAGGCAAAAAGTGGGCCATCTTAGAGAACCTATCAACGATAACAAAGATAGAATCCTTACCCCTCTTGGACCGTGGCAAACCAAGCACAAAATCCATAGAAATATCAGTTGAAGGGTGGCTCAAAACAGGCAAAGGCATATATTCTCCATGATTCATTACACGAGATTTATCTTTCTTACAAGTGATACATCGAGCAAGCACGCGCAACACATCCCTCTTTATATGAGACCAAAATAAATGCTCTTGCAAACAAGCTAAAGTCTTATGCAACCCAAAATGCCCCATTAAACCCCCCACCATGCACCTCATGAACAAGCAATTGATGCATACTACAATTAGGGATACATAATTTAGCACTACAAAATAAATAACCATCGTACACATGAAATATATCCACGCTAGCTTTTAAACATGCCTTATATAAATTCCCAAAATCAAGATCATTAGCATATATCTCCGTAACATGTTCAAACCCTAGCATTTTAGCATTCATAGTAGTGATAAGCGTATACCGCCTAGACAATGCATTAGAAACAATATTTTCCGCACCTTGTTTGTACTTAATAACATTGGGAAATTGTTCAATAAATTCCATCCAAGATGCATGTCGCTTATTCAATTTGCCTTGACCCTTAAGATACTTAAGACTCATGTGATCAATATGCACAATAAGCTCCCTATGCCATAAGTAATGTTGTCATGTTGTTAAAGCTCTAACCAATGCATACAACTGATGATCATAAGTAGAATACCTAATCTAAGCATCTTTCAACTTCTCACTAAAATAAGCAACCGATTTTTTATCTTGCTATAAAACAAGCCCTATTCTTATTCCACTAGCATCACATTCAATCTCAAAAGGCTTTGAAAAATGAGGTAATAGAAGAATAGGGCTAGAAGTTAACTTATCTTTCAAGACATTGAAGGCATCCTCTTGTGCTTTTCCCCACTTAAACCCAACGTCCTCCCTTGTTACTTCGGTTAATGGAGCTGTAATGGAGCTGAAATCCCTGACAAACCTTCAGTAGAAGCTTGCCAATCCATGAAAGCTCCTCATGTCTCCAATGCTCTTTGGGGTAGGCCACTCCCTGATTGCTTTGATCTTGTCTTCATCAACCATGATGTCATCTGCACTTACAATATAACCAAGAAAAAATACCTTATCCAAGCAAAAGGAACACTTAGACATCTTAGCATACAATTTCTGATTTCTAAGAGATTCAAAGACCAAGCAAAGATGATTAGCATGATCATGCATATTGCGGCTGTAAATCAGAATATCATCAAAGTAAAATACAACAAACTTGCCAATGAATGCATGCAACACATGATTCATCAATCGCATAAAGGTACTAGGTGCATTTGACAAACCAAACTGCATAACTAACCATTCATATAACCCTTGCTTGGTTTTAAAAATACTCTTCCACTTATCTCCCTATTTCATACAAATTTGATGGTAACCACTCATTAAATCAATTTTAGAGAATATGGTATTACTATGAAATTCATCTAGCGTATCATCTAATCTAGGGATAGGGTGGCAATACTTCATCGTGATTTTATTGACTGCTCGGCAATCAACACACATCCTCCATGGACCATCTTTCTTGGGCACCAAGATGATTGGAACCACACATGGAGATAGACTCTCCTTCACCAAGTCGCGGTCTATCAAATCAGCAACTTGCCGCTGAAGCTCCTTTGTCTCCTCTGGACAACTTTTATAGGCTGGCCGATTAGGAATTGAAGCACCAAGAATGAAATTAATTTAATGTTAAATCCTCCGAATAGGTGGCAGACCTCTCGGTAAATTCTCCAGGAACACATCCTTGAACTCCTGCAAAAGAGACGAAATAACAAGAGGAAGAGAAGGGGGGTTAGGGTTAGTTTCAGTGAATAAAAGCTCCCTAAACTGAATCATAAGGACTGGTTTGCTAACACTCAGTGCTTCTTTCACATCTCTTTCTTTTGCAAATGAGCTTATTTTTCTCTCTTTTCTTTTGCCTTACTTTCTTCACTCAATGTTGGTGCTATTGCACTCTTTTCACTCGTAACTAGTTAGTCTCCCTCTCTTTTCTCACTGTTTTCACTCCTGGAAGCACAACTCTTATAACCACTCTTTTTCGCCATCTGACTCTCAAACTCGGCATAAGATTTGGCCATCTTGAGTTGATCTTCATGAACAAGTGCCGACGCTAAAGGTGATAGTGTGTATTTGTTCCCATCCTTCTCACAATGGATCTTATTGGTAAATCCATCACGGATAGCTCTCCTATCATACTGTCATGGCCTTCTATCTCACCCCCTTTTTGATTTTATGCGAGCAAGTTCGGGATGGATGTGAGACAAAACGGGTTGTCTCACATAATTCAATGAAGTCGCCACCCTATTTTGTTTCTAAGGTTTAGAAACCTAAAGTCATGGCATAAAAACTAAAAGCTACGGCAAAAAGGGTCTAAACCCGAGATCGATGGTTCGAGGTCAATTTATGGACTCGGGAAGGTGTTAGGCACCCGAGTCTCATCCTAAAAAGGTTACCGGTTGAAACAAAGAGGTGTAAAAAACATTTGAAAACAAGTAATGGGTCCTTAGAGGAGTTGTCGCTTTAGTGTTTTTCATTTGTTGGGACAGTTCGGGACTAGTCGGGACTATTTGGGACTGGTCGGGACTGATTTTCAATGGAATTGCTACCGTTTCATCTTTACTAAAGTGAACGCCCTCTATCATCATCGGGCCAATGCACACGAAGTAATTTTTAAGATAAACGAGTAAATAAACCAAGTTATTTCTTATCCAAATAAATTAATTCTAGCAATTCTAAATAGTCATGCATACGAGTATATATATTCGAAAAAGCGTCGAATAAATAAAAGGGATAGAGAAAGTGTACTTGCGAGCGGGTACCGATTGATTTACCCTACAAAAGCCGAAATTGGTACGAGTAAATGATAAATGATAAATAAGTAAATAAATATTTAACAATTATCGTACGCAAGCAAAATAATTAATTTTAACAATTAAATGCAAGCAAAATAATTATTCAAACATTTGAAAGCATGCCAAAATAATTAATTAAACAGTACGAACATGCAATTAACCGGCACGAAAAATAATAGGGTAGGCCGAAAATTGGCACGACCCACTGTGCCGAGAAATTGGGCCCAACAGCTAGGCCAATTGTGCTAGCCCATCACAACAGCCCAGCCCAACAGATGGGCTAGATTTTCCTTACTCTCTTCCTCTCCGCTTGGGCCAAGGCAAGGACGCGACCCATTAACCAAACAAAACATTTAAACGAGACCAACTCGTCTTTCTTTCCCTCCAGCCTTCGTCTTGTTCTTTGGTTCGTCAGCGCCACTGTCACCAAGGAAGAAAGCGACCCAACTAACATAAGCGAAACAGTGGGCCATTTTGACAAAGTGAAATCGAAACACATCAATTTATTTAAGCGAACCATTGGGAATTTTGACAAAATTAAATCAAGCAAATTAAATCAATTTGAGCAATTGATATAATTAAAACAACAAACAATTCAAGTGAAATTAATTTAAAATAGTGGCAGTAATTGATTGAAAGCAATAACAACAATTAATTGGTTCAAAAGGAGGAACAATTAATTACTTGAAAATAGATGCAGAAAATGATTAAAAAGCAAAGATTGAAAGCACAATTAATTGAAAGCAATAACAAGTCTCAACCATGTTAAGTGAGCATTGGCAGAAAGATTGAGAATTTAGAGATAGTTTGTGCGTGAATTGGTCCCCCCATTGAAATGGTGGTGAGGAAGGCTGGTATTTATAGGCGAGGCAGCCGCGAGTGAGCTGGGCGAGCGCGGGTGAGAGTGGGCGTCCAAACGTGATGAGCAAGGGCGAGTGGTGAGCGACATTAATTGGCGATGGGAGGTGGTAAGGCGGTTGAGAAAAGATCAAGGAAAATGATGATGATTCGAGTTGGGAGAGAGGTCGAGGAAGACTTTGGGCATAAAGGGGATGAACGACATTAATGGTGGCATTAAACCTGATGGTAAGGGTTGAAAAAAGGGGAGAGGGAGCGGTTGATCTGTTTGAGTCAAACAGATCAACGGTGGATGATGAAAATGAAGGAAAGGTGTTTTTAATTCAATATATTCGGTTTGAGCTGATGGTACGAGCAAACTTGCTTGAACTGAATAAAAGCTCGAATCAAAAATTACTAAAATACGTAATAAAATGAAACAAAATAAATAGTAAATTGTAAACAAGGAAAAAGTCCAATCTATGGCTCGAGAAATCTCGTACGAAACCGGTAGAAGTACGAACGAAAAAAATAGTAAAATATGAAGAAAAAATGGAAATAAAAGGAAATGGCACGAAAATAATAATGAATACAATACGGCCAATATTAAAAGGTTAATAATGTGGCGAATGATAACAAAATGCGAAAAATGACAAAAACGTCAAAAATCGGGTAACAACACCTTCCCAGCAACAAGTGACTCGCTTGCATTGGTGCGACATCACACAAAACTTCATCTTAGAACCGCCCAATGGAAAACGGAACCAACACCTGATTTGAAACCTTGATCTCAACTCCATCATTCAGCCAAGACAGCTTGTAGGGTTTAGGGTGTTTGATACAAGTCAGCCCTAGCTTCTTCACCATCATAAAGCTAGCAACATTAATACAGCTGCCATTGTCAATAATCACACAACAAGGTTTTTCCATCACTCTACATCGTGAATGAAAAAGGTTCTCCCGCTGATCCGCAATAACCTCCAGTTGAGGTTGTACACTCAAGGCTCTCCTCAAGATGAGTATGTCATGGTTGTAAGGCTCATCCTCACCCGGATTCTCCTCGCCAAAACTAAAACCGAGTCCCTCCTCCTTAGGGAAACTCTCAGGTTGATCAAACCTCCCATCATCATCTTCACTCTCAACCTCCTCATTCGGTTTTATAATCAAAAACCTTCGGTTTGGGCATTGGTGTTGAGTGTGCCCCTTCCCTTGGCACTTGAAACACACAATATCTCTTGTTGGTTTTGCGGGAGGGTTAGAAATAGATGAAGTTTGAGGTTTAGAATAGTTGCAAGACTGTGTACCTTGCTTAGGAAACCGAGTAGAGGTAGAATTGTTTTGCCAAGGTTTGGCTACGATCTTCTCCTCTTGCTTGTTATAATTCGGCTTCTATTTCCTCGGCTTGGATGTGTAAGTTGAGGTAGGGTAGGGTTTTGGCTTCCTTTAGAGCCTTTCTATCTTAATAGCCATGTGAAGCATATCCTCCATCCCAACATAGTGTTGCAACTCCAACTGATTTGCAATCTCTCTATTCAATCTCGCACTAAATATGGCCATAGTAGCCTCTCTATCTTCCACCACGTTTGCTCTAATGAGACCCATCTCCATCTCATTGTGATAATCACTCACACTCCTACTACCTTGAGTCAATTGTAGAAGCTTTTGGTGCAACTCACGGTAATAATAGCTAGGAATGAATCTCCTTCTCTTGATCCATTTCATCTCTTCCCATGTTTGAATAGGTTGTTCTCCTACTCTTCTCCTACTCACTAACAATTGATCCCACTAAGCTATGGCGTACCTAGTGAACTCAACAGCGGCCAACTTGATCTTTTTCTCCTTCGAGTAGTTATGACACTCAAAAATCTACTCAACCTTTCTTTCCCACTCGAGGTAAGCATCTGGATCATCTCTCCCAAGGAAGGCTAGAATTGTCATCTTGATACTACTAAGGTTAGCACTCATGCGATTCTCATCTAGCCACCCTCGCCTTGATTCAAATCTAGGTTGCCTAGCACCTCTCCTCGGCTCCTCATAGTCTTCAAATTCTTCCTCAACATCATTATACCATCTAGCATGAGGAGACTACCTAGGATCTTAAGGTTGGAAGGGTGGCGGTCTTGGTGCAACAACTCCTTACCACCTAGACACTTCTCTTATCATTCGGCCTTGGACCACACGCCCTTGCTCACCAACCGACTTCACTTTATTCTGACTTTCATAACCCTCAGGAACGTCCTCCACCTCTACATGATCTAATGGTTGATCATCCTTTGGCATGTCATAGAGTAGTGCGCTAAAGGCCATACTTATGTGTTGAGTGTATCTCTTGATCGGAATGGTCAAGGTGGGTTTAGGTCCACTCCTTTTCTTCTTCTCGGAATTCATATCAGCTTGCAATGACATGAGGTTAGTCAATTGAGATTGTACAGCATCCAATCTGTATAATATTTCTGCCATACTCACCTTCTTTTTATTCCCACCTTCTTTCGACAAAATGTATCCTAAAAAGATGAACAAACTCAAAGTATAATGTTTAGCCTATCTACACTCCCTCACGTGTTTCACTCAAGGTGTTTGCTCTCCTCTCTATTGATCTCCCAATTCACTCAATCCACTCGCTCAACTTGTGGTTCTAAATCGAACAATAAGCTCAACTGGTTGGAATTTAATTTCGAACAAGTGACAGACTCAAGAGATCAAGAATAAGCTGAAAGAATGCAAACAAAGACAACCTGGCACACAAGAAATTTGATATAAAGGTAATTAATCAATCAAAATAGCAAGTAATCACTAAATAACCTCAATCATATCAGAAAAAGAAGTTATAATTAGGATCAAGAGAAGCTTAAAGCAAACAAGAATTTCTATCAAGTAAGAGTAAGGCCGAAACCCTAATTCACTCAATTGATGCTTGATATCAAGTTCTGAATATGTAACATTGATTTTAGTCCCAATCTTGATAAGAATCACAACAAATATCTTTGTTATACCCGTTGTTTCTTTCCTTTACGCAACTTTTGATTCTTTCTTTTTTATTTACGCCAATTTCCTTTTCATTTTTTTTCTTTCTTAAATAACAAGTAACTAAGCTCTTTCGTGACCAAATCGCAACTTGCTGGAAAAAATTATGAATGATCAATACGTGTTTCAAACCTAATTTCTTGAACCACCTCCGCTCCGCTACCAATTGATACGTTCCTGGTCTATTAGGAAACGTTTGTTCTTGATCTTGCTAAAGGAATCCTCTTCAAACAGCAAACAAGTAACTAATTGACCCAACTAAGTTCCTAACCTAACCTTAGAGGATGATTAGAACCCTAATTTGATAATCAAATAGGATCTCGACTCAAGACCTCTAAGTTCCTAAACCAACTTAGAGCGAAATACACGATAGGGAAAGATTTGTTTTACTTAATCAAAACTGAATTCCAATCAGCTAAGCATAAGAGTTCTTCGTTAGAACCAAAGCACACCTCACAATAATCTATTTTTTATCAATGAATGTCTGCTGAAAATAAAGCTCGAAGTGAGCTTATATAGTGTTACAAACGGCTAGGGTTAGTCCCACACCAAATAGAAAACCTACGCTAACTAGAATTGAAATACTAATCCTACACCGAATAGAACTTGTACAATTCAGCTTTCTAATTACACAAGTAAAAAGAATTTCCTTATGTAACTAGACCTAATTTCTAGCTAAATAACATATTTAAATATCCAACTAATAATAATAAAAATAGCAAGAATGCGCATACAAGCAAGTTGGAGCATTCCTTGCATTTCAAGGATCAAACGGGCCCGAATTTACTTGAAATTAAAGATGAGACTTCATCAAAGGAAGCTTGAATGATGTTGATAAGCTTCACCTATGACTTTGCCATTTCCTTCAAGAGCGCCTCCTCAATCGCTTCCTCCTTCTCGAGCTCCTTTTGAATGAGCAATGTCAAAGCGCCTTGCAACTTCTTGCTCCTAGCTCGTGTCAATGGGCCTTGAGGGATTGGTAGCACATCTTTGGCTCCTTGGACGGCATTAGGAGGAATCGAACTTTATTGGATATGGTCTAATCTATGATGAGTCAAACCGATCTTCCTCCTACCTTTTGGGGTCATACTCTAGAAACAGCTGCATTCACACTAAACCGTGTTCCAACTAAGGTAGTAGAAAAGACACCATATGAGATATGGTTTGGTAAAGTACCTAGTTTGTTGTTTCTCAAGATTTAGGGGTGTTAAGCTTATGTGAAGCATCAAATCTCTGAGAAATTAGGACCCAAATCTGATAAATGTATTTTTGTGGGGTATCCTAAAGAAACTAAAGGATACTACTTCTACAATACATCTGAAAACAAAGTGTTAGTTGCTTGAAATGGAGTTTTTCTAGAGAATAAGTATATCTCTAGTAGAATCAGTGTGAGTAAAATATATCTCGAAGAAGTTTGAGAACCATAAAGTGACATTTCAATGCCTAAGAAACCTACTCAAGATCAACAAGAAGTTGTTGCATCTAAAGAAGTTCAACGTAGATCTAGTAGGACTAGACAAGAGCTTGAGAGATATGGATTTCTCATTACTGAAGGAGAAAAGGTTTTGATTCTGGATCAAAATGAACCTACATCCTATCAGGAGGCTATGTCCAGTTCATACTCTAAGAAATGGTATGAAGCCATGAATTCTGAAATGCAATCCATGTATGACAATCAAGTGTTGACTTTGATTGGCCCACCTAATGGGATAAAAACCATTAGGTGTAAGTGGGTTTTCAAGAATAAAACAGACATTGATGGCAAAGTGCATACCTTTAAAGCAAGGTTGGTTGCAAAAAGATTTCAAACAAACTCATGGTATTGACTATGATGAAACCTTCTCACCAGTTGCCATGATAAAATCTATTAGAATTCTCCTTGCCATTGTTGCATACTATGATTATGAAATATGACAAATAGATGCCAAAACAACATTTCTTAATGGAAATTTACTTGAGGTTGTGTACATGACACAACCTGAGGGTTTTGTTCATTCAGAGAATACTAATAAGGTATGCAAGCTTCAAAGATCCATTTATGGATTGAAGCAGAGTTCTCAGAGTTGGAATCTTCATTTTTATAAAGCAATCAAAGAGTTTGGTTTCATCAAGAACGAAGATGAACCCTGTGTCTACAAGAGAACTAGTGGGATTGTAGTTGTGTTCTTAATCCTTTATGTTGATGACATCCTACTTATTGAAAATCACATTCCTTCATTGCAAAATGTCAAGACTTGGTTAAGGAAGTATTTTCAATGAAAGACTTAGGCGAGGAAACCTATATCCTTGGGATAAAGATTTATAGAGATAGATCTAAAAGGTTGATCGGGTTATGTCAGAGTACTTATATAGACAAAGTACTGAATAGGTTCAGTATGCAAGAATCCAAGAGAGGATTTTTACCTGTCTCATGGCATTAATCTTAGCAAGACTCAATGTCCTATGACAAATGATGAGAAAGAGTGCATGAGTAAGATCCTTTTATACATCGGCTATAGGATCTATCAGGTATGTTATGATATGTACTCGTGATACTATCCTGGTTACTTAGGATGCGTAGCACGTAATTCTGATCGTTGCTCAAAGATGGATTTCGATGCGGAAGAAGATAACTCACTTAGACAACGTAAGCCTGCTGATCGCTAAGCACCAGCCAACCTAAGTCCGAGCAAGGGAGGATCCTTGTCGAATCACTAAGCCTATATCCCTTGTGGATATCAACCTAGGGTAGATGAACAAGTAGGATGCAATTTCGGTTTTACTTGTTCGACGACTCGAGTATTGAGGACTTGAGAAGGAACAAGGTTCAATCACATGAACAATGGGCAGAGATTTGAAGAGAGAAGTCTCAATTTTATCAAAATAACAGCCAACTGAATAAGGAGGCCAAGCCGCTCCTTATATAGAGTTTTACAAGTAAAACCTAATAGGAATAAAAGTAGGAGTTATAATTAAGGAAAATAAATTAATTAACAAATTAAAGTAAATATAAATATATTTAAATACATTCCAGCAGCCCATGTCGAGTTCTCCATCATCGGGCCAAGGTTTGGGCCGAAACCTCAAGTCGTATGTTGTCTTGCATACACGCTGCGCACCATACTGTCGACTTGAATAACTTTCAAACCACTGGTCAAATGGACTGAAACTTGTACCAAACGAAAGATAACATCCTGACATTTCCAAATCGTGGTCAATCGACGATTCAAACTTGTACAGCGCCGGTTAGGTTCGAACGAATTTGCCTGATGCGTCTTGGAGTCCTTGTCGGCGTAGGACTACTATCAACGAAAATGTTGGCTTGATCTTTTGGATGTTCCATTCGTCCAAACGTCCTGAAATTTGGACACCATAAACATAACACATAGAGGTTTCCATCAAGCCTTTGTGATCCCTGATCGGACTCCATCTGCTCCATCATGTCTTGATGCCTTTGTCCATATAGTCGGGTGATACATCTTGGGATCGTATCATTCCCTCCCTCTTCGGAAAGATTCGTCCTCGAATCTTGCTCAGCGTAATCTGCCCACGAAAGCGTTACCCATTATGTGCTCAAAGCATACTCACCATCTCTCGTGCTTCCTTAGTCGCCATCTCTTGCGCTTCAAGGGCAAGGCGCTCGATGCGCTAGGGTTGGTATGAGGATTCACATCATTCCCTCTCCCTTCGAAAAGATTCGTCCTCGAATATGTACGACCTGCAGCACAATACCTTAAGTTAGACTCATCAAAATAATCACAAAATGAATTATAACAACCTCATAAATTCAACTTGGCAGCAATGTCTTTGAACATGTCAATGCGTTGAGTAAGATCATCACCCCAAGCGGCTACTCTTGCTTGAACTTGGTTTGTCTTCATCGTCTCGATTTCCTTGCTGCCACTTATGCTAAACCATACTCTCAAAGGCAGCAACATTAAATTGTATCGTATCGTATGAGTAAAAATACATAGACAAGTTTCATCAACAATTTAGAATCAGCATGCGCACAATAGTTATAAGTAGAATAGATAAACGGAAGACACTCCTCCCATGTAAAGGCATACTTACAAACCAAAACATGCCATAAGGAACCCAACTTCCTTTTATCCACATTGTTAGAAACATCAATCGTACCAAAATAGTGAGATAAATCATCACAATGAGCTCTAGGTACAACTAACTTATCATTTGGTCTAGTACAAACGTTAAACCTCTTGCATTTTCGCAAGTACTCCTCAAAGGCGTATGACTTAACCCTAGACCTTTGCATACGACCATCATCAATTAATTTATTTTTAGAATGAGTTAAATCAATGATGTCCACATACTTACATGAATCAGACCTAAGGAAAGAAAGACGTATGTTACCTCCTCGGTTAGGGTTAACCGAGCTAGTCTCCATGGATGCGCAAGTCCCTTTTCCTCCTTTTGGCTCAAACAATTTGTACTCCATTGCTGCCAATAATTCGTTCTTTCCCTGCACTTGAGAACACACAACACTAGAAGAGAAAATGAAAGTGTTAGTGTTAGTAAAAGCTAGGCGCAATGGATCATGCGGCGTAAATAAGCGCTTGTACTTGAAATAAGCTCCCTCAAATCCTATGAACTGAGACACATAATCATTATGAATATCACCAATGGTAGAATGAATATAAGGTGCAAATATAGGTGACAATTCAAATGATTTAGCGCTAGAAAAAGAAAAATGAACGTTACCTTGGCAGCTAGGATTAACCGATCTGATCACACACTTTGTGTGGTGCGCAATCCTCCGAATTGGATATTCATTAGGGGTCATCTTCTCTGGAAATATATCTTTAATTACCTACACAAGAGAAGAAACTCCAATAGGAAAAAGGTTCAAACAAATTAGGGTTAGAGAGGTGAAAGCGTAAAGGCCAAAAAATTATTTTTGAAGGGTTTGTGCCAAAACGAATTTTGCACATATATAATGCATTCCTTTTGATCTATCAATGCCACTCTCAGCATGCTTACTTTTTTCATATGAATGTTTTCTCACACACTCAATTTCACTCTTTCCATGCTCGATCATTTCATGGAGGATATTTTTCTTACTATCCCTCTTCCCATGCTCTATCTTTTCATGGGGGATGTTCTACTCACAATTTCCCTCTTTCTTTTCTACTCTTAAACCCTTTTTTTCTCTCTCAATCTATTTGGAAACTTCATACTCGGTGTAGGACTTCGCTAGCCACTCCTGGTCCTTAACGACTTCGGCTGGTGTCAAAGGTGCCAAAGTAAACTTTCTTCCATCTTTCACTAACTTATAGTGATTTCGCTTCCCGTCATGGACTGCTTCTCTATCAAACTGCCAAGGTCTTCCTAGGAGAATGTGGCTCGCTTGCATAGGCACTACGTCACAAAGTACTTCATCATGGTATTTGCCAATAGAAAATTTAAGAAGTACTTGTCTACTGACCTTGAGCCCATTACAGTCGGTCATCCATTGTAAGAGGTACGGTTTTGGATGTTTCACAGTTTGCAAACCCAACTTGTGAACCATTAACCAACTCGCACAATTTGTGCCACTCCCGTTGTCAATTATGATTGAGCATCCCTTTTTGTCAATCACTCCACGAGTGTGAAATAAGTTCTCTCGTCGCTCCCTCTCATTCACTTCTGTTTTTCTTTTTACACTCAAAGGATGCTCATTACAAAGCATTTTAGCATGTTCATGCTCTTCGAAACATGGTGTGTAAAGTGTTTGGCGCTCGGTTGCTGTTGTGCACGCATAGGGCTTGCACTTAGGGTTTGCATAGCGCACAAAGGGCACACCATCAGGTGGCTCCTCGCCCTTGTCCCTTAATCTGACTTTGGCCGCAAATGCCCCAAGCCTAGTAGGTTCTGCTCTTGCCCTAGGATTCAGATTTATTGGTGCAAGGGTTGCAAGTCTTGCTGCTACTTCGGCACTTGTAGCCGCTAGCCTTTCATCGCTCACCCTCATTTGTTCGGCAAGAGCCGTGAGCATGGTCAGCACATCCTGCTGCCCTCCTTCTTGAGCCATCTAAAATTTTCCTGAAAGTCACAACACGAAAAAGAAGCGTAAAATTGCACTAATCCTAGCACTCCCTCACGTGTTTACTCTCGTGTTTAAAACTCTCTAATGCACTCACAAGTTCACTCAAAAATTCCCTGCAATTGTTCAAGTATTAGTGAGACTCAAGAGTTCAAGAATAGGCTTCCAAGAAGACTCTCAAAGGAAAACTAGCTTCAAAATAATTGTTGACACTTGATACTTGATTAATTGCAAGAACAACCAATTAAACAAATAACAAGTAGAGTAGAAGGCAATTTCAAGGAATCAAAGAAAGCTTGATCGTCACTCAAATATACTAATATTTTCCTGGTGCCTAGATGCACAAATTAATGTGTACAGAGCAAGACAGGGTCGAACCACAGAGATTGAAGGATTAATTTGTTAATGAGAATGTATGACAAGGTAATAAGCACTGATCTAGCCAAAGTAAGAACACTGGGGGGGGGGGGGGGGGGGGGGGGTTTATGTTGATTAATAAATTAATCAACGCAGAGTATGGGAGCTAACAAAACAGAATTGTAAAGTATCTATCTAGGGCACGAAAGTAAAATGCTATCCAGGGCACGAAATGTAAAAGACCAAGCGAACGGAAAATCAAGCGTAGGAAAGTAAAAGATATACAAATCAGAGAGAGAGAGAGTCTTAGCGAAAGGTGTTCTTTCGGGTTGTTTTCTAGGGCGGCCAGTCATTGGTGCAGAAGTTTTCTAGACTCATGTGCAGATCTGCTATAGGGACCGCGTTTCCACACCGCATCCCCTGCTTACCTTCTCAGATAAAAGTCACCCCCCGTTTCCACATATGAGGTGACCTTGACGCTCAGCCATCCTCCCAGCTACCTCCCTTGTCATCAAAAGGTAGCCTTGACCGTCCGGCCTATCCGGGCTCGAAGTAGGGAGGCTAAACTCTAAACGCCATGAAGGGGAGGTAAGACAGATCTAGGGCGCGACAGCTCGGCTTGTCAGACCCGTATCACTCCCTAGATTCCTGTTTACCCCTAGGTGAGGCCTCTCGCGCTGCCTCCCCTAGGTGTCTGCTCAAACTCCAGGGCTTCGCGTTAGTTATAACACTGGAATATGACGTTACTCATGCAGAAATACTAATAGATGATCAAGCTCTTAACATTTCTGGACAAGCATGGCATTAAATCGGTAAACAGTCATGTACTACAAGAGAATATATTAAGCATGCATTAGACCTCTTAGCCGCACCTTACAACCCTTAGAAACACCCTTCACCAAGATAGGGATGTTTAGCTACTCATACTACAATATAAACAGTAGATATATGAAATCATACAACAAATAAACAAGAAAAGTAAGAAGAGGATTAGAATAAACCGATAGATTAATAATAATCGAAGAGGAAAGACAAAGGCTGTTCTTGATGGAAGAAGGAACTGATTCCCAGAAATTGAAATGCTGAAACTAATGTGTGAAAATATCCTTTGGACAGCCGTGCTTACAAAAACCCTAAAACTATGCTTATATAGCCTAATGCTAGCTAGGAGACAAAACAGCTAAGGGCAATGAGGAGATGACAACACGCGTCCTTGCAAAAGGAATATTCTGGGATTCCTGACATGCCTGCTGTCTTCTGGAACCGCTTGGGAATCTGGCGGATCTTTGAAGATGCTTTTCCTTGAAGAAGGCTCAGGGCTGCCGAGGCCTTGCGACTGCGCACAGGTCTGGTTCGCGTCGAGGTCTTGACATGGCTCGACCTTCTAGGCCTCGAAACTAGAAATCCTCAGAAATGCTCCCAAATCGCTTATTTTCGGCCTTTTCCCTCCTTTGATGCTATTCTGCAAGTAAAGCTGAAATGAAGGTCAAATAGCAACATGGAGCCCCCGAAAGGGCTAGAAAGGAGGTTAAAACAGAGAGTATGGAACATGCTATCAAAGCTCAAATTGACTCGAAAGGACTCAAGCAATTTCAATTTTCAATTCTGATTTTTAATATACAATTGCACTTCAATTCGCTTCAACTGATAGCTCTGATTTTTGTAGCGCAAATACTTCTATATATTTTTGTATTTGCAGAATTGGATTCCTCTTCTTTCTTTTGGAATTTCTCTAAAAAAAATTTTTACTACAAACAAAGTTTGGTGTTTCGATCACAACGTTTTACTCCGAGCTCAAAATCACCTAATTCTTTTTTATTCGGACTCCCAACAAACACAACTTTCCAACGGATCCTTTTTCACTAAAATCGTACTTCAATAGGTATATATTGAAATACAATTTTGACTTGACAGAAATTGAACAAATTTTCCTTTGTGTTTCGTGACATTTTTGTTGGTAGAAAACGCAAGTAATTTAGCTAATTTCAATGCAACAAATCTAGACTGAAAACGCAATCAATTGTCATTCAAGTAACGAACTAGGCATACAAGGAAATCGGTTTTAGAATGGAGTAGAAGAAGAAACCGATTTCAGCAATGAATTAATGATACTTACCAATGTTTGAACGCCTTAAGCTCTGCTACCAACTGATACGATCCTAGTTGCGTAGGATGCGTAGCACGTAATTTTGACCGTTGTTCAAAGACGGATTTCGATGCGGAATAATTAACTTGACTCGTGCGAACGTAGACCACCTTGCCAACTGAATGCTAAGAGCCCTAGTCGATTTCACGTCAAGGATCTTGTGTCAGATTCTTAGGTCTAGACTCGACTAGGTGAGAATCAAACTAAGACAAACGACACAATAATGCAATTCCAAGGATTTACTTGTATGCGACTCAAGTATTGCGGACTCAAGAAGAACAAGTATTCAGCACTTGAACAATGGGAAAATATTGAAGAACAAAGGTTCTGAAATTATCAAATAAAATCCAACTGAATAAGGAGGCCAAGCCGCTCCTTATATAGAGTTTTACAAGTAAAACCTAATAGGAATAGAAGTAGGAGTTCTAATTAAGGAAAATAACTTAATTAACTAATTAATCAATTAACTAATTAACTAATTAAAGTAAATATAAATATATTTAAATACATTCCAGCAGCCCATGTCGAGTTCTCCATCATCGGGCCAAGGTTTGGGCCGAAACCTCAAGTCGTATGTTGTCTCGCGTACACATTGCGCACCATAATGTCGACTTGAATAACTTTCAAACCACTATGCCAAATGGACTGAAACTTGTACCAAACGAAAGCTCACATCCTGACGTTTCTAAAACGTGGTTGATCGCACGATTCTGACTTGTACAGCACCAGCTAGGTTCGAACGAAGTTACCTGATGCATCTTGGAGTCTTTGTCGGCGTAAGACTACTGTCAACGAAAATATTGGCTTGATCTTTTGGACGATCCACTTGTCCCAACGTCCTGAAATTTGGACACAATAAACATAACACATAGAGGTTTCCATAAAGCCTTTGTGATCCCTGATCGGACTCCATCTGCTCCATCATGTCTTGATGCCTTTGTCCATGTAGTCGCGTGATACATCTTGGGATCGTATCAACTCGACTAGAACTCTCATACGCCTTAAGCATGACTAGGAGATACCAGTCAGATCTAGGTGAGAATCATTGGATAGTAGTTAAGGGCATTCTTAAGTACTTAAGAAGAACTAAAGAGGCATTCTTGTTGTATGGTGGGTTGGAAGATGAGCTTGTAACACATATGCTAGCTTCCAAACTAATTGTGATGATTCCAGATTACAATTAGGATTTGTTTTCCTTCTGAATGGAGATGTTGTAAGATAGAAAAGTTCCATGTAAGCAACTGTGGAAGATTCTACAACTAAGGCTAAGTATATAGCAGCATCGGATGCAGCTAAGGAGGTTGTTTGGATCAAGAAGTTTGTTGGTGATCTAGGTGTTATTCCTAGCATTGCTAATCTAATGGAAATTTATTGTGATAATAATGGTGTCATTGTGATACGAGCTTGCTAAGGCCAAGCTTCTCAAGCCCCTTTGTCTAAGGGTGTAAGGGTATTTACCCATTGTGTTAGGCTTTAGTATTTAAAGTGCATTCCTTTTCATTTTAGAACTTGCCTTTGATTTTGATGATATTCTCTTTGGCCAATCCGTAGATTAAGTAACTTAGAGTTCTTGGTAACCGGGGCCATTAGGGCTGAATACCATTGTTTATCCTTAAACTCTTCTTGTAATTAAGCTCCTTAAGCTTTGTTCTTAAAGGGTAAATCTATAGAAGAGAGATCCTTTGATAATCGTTGTAAGGAGGTTGTCTCACCTTCGTTGTGAGGAGGGTTCCTTTCGGTTTTCAAGTTCCATTTAAGTCACCATCAATCCGCCACTAAACATCCTCCCTTTCCGCTGCAACAAATACTCCATTAAAATACTTATAAACACCTTCATCAGATCATCCGAACAAGCTGCCAATCTCTCACAAGAGGACTAGATCCGGCTTCAACATCAATTCGGCCTCTTTCTCCCCAAAACAGAAGCGAGACCTTATCACATTGCCAAGCAAAGGAATCTATATCACATCAACGATCCAAACACATACTCAGACGTTACCATTTCATTCGAGAAATTATTGACAGAGGTGATGTCAAGATATGCAAAGTGTCAAAAGATGACAATATTTCTGATCCTCTTACAAAGCCTCTTCCACAGGCAAAGAATGAGCATCATGTTAGGTCTATGGGTATTGGATACTTGTATGACTAGACCTAGTACACATGGAAGATTATTATTGTAATTGTTTGATTGGATATTTTGGATTATTGTCATAATTTGATTTTATTATCTTTATTATAATGTTTGCATATAATAAAATGTCCTTAGTTTGTTATTATTGTACGAGAAATAATAAATTATGACTAGTATGGTTTTGATTGATAATCATAAGATGATTATGGTGTATGGAGATACAAATCAAAATTATATGTACTTTTGTAGAGACAAGGTACTGGACCGATCCGTTGTGAAATTACTACATAGACTG
The DNA here is from genome assembly GCA_963691705.1 of Viola odorata. Classification (NCBI taxonomy): domain Eukaryota; kingdom Viridiplantae; phylum Streptophyta; class Magnoliopsida; order Malpighiales; family Violaceae; genus Viola; species Viola odorata. Next base: position 25,232,252 of record OY829544.1, on the reverse strand, counting down.
ATGTCATAAGTAATTATCATAGTAGATGTGTTGTTGAATTCTCAAACCTAAGATCATCATAGATTCCTACATAATTAATATGTTTTAACTTAATCAAACGTTGTCTTTAACCGAAAAATTATAAAGATTAAGATTGGACATATTAAGATCTATGCAGTGAAAATGTATGATCAAGATGGAATTTGTCCCTCTGTTTGGAGATATATCTCTTGGCCCTTCGATAAGTAAGACTGAAAAATGCATAGTCATGCTCAAATAAATTGATAAAATGATCAATCTCTTTTGTTTTATCAGTTTACTTGGAGATCAAGTGTATGTAATTGAATTGATTAAGGATGACAAGCACCATGCCTTATGTTCAATCGAGATATCGTGTGACAAAATGATTATAACATCAAGTTACGAGAGGTTGAGTCGAACCAATCAACTTTTATTTAACTTGGGTAGTCGTAACGTCTTGCTAAAGGTCGCTTATGACTTATAGATAAAATATTTTATTCTACTGCCAACGTTAGATGAACCTACAGGGTTGCACATAAGAATGAGTTGATGACAAATGAGTTAACTCTTTTGATATTGGTGTACGTTTAAGGGCAACTGGGAGATTATTAGTCTTGTGCCCGAAAACTAACCAATTGGATTGGAAGAATTAATAATAATTATTTAAGGAGTTAAATAAATATTCGATGTATTTATTTAAGGAGTTAAATAAATACTTGGTGTAGTTAGACTAAGGTATTATTTGATAATACCTAACATATACTAGTAAGGTACTTTGGTAACTAACCAGAGTTAAAACCCTAGTATATAAAGTTAAGGATGTAAATCTAAAGGGGAATGTGTTAGTTTTGTTAGCATTTTGGATTTCTTAGAGAAGAAAACCAAACACCAAGAAGAAAAGAAAAATGCAAAGAGTTGCATTCTAGTGGATTGTGAATCCGGATTTCTTCCTTCGATTCTAGCAAACCATTTCTGTCAAATATTTGGCTCATTTATGTGGATACCAATGAGAGTGTTCATCGGTACGGGGGTCACCTATTGGTTTGGTTCGACCTTTTGCAGACGATTCATCCATTCAATTTCTGCATTTTAGTTTGTTGCTCCAACGATTCTATTTCCGGTGTAAAGTACACGGTTCGAATTCTAATCTTCATACATTATATTCAATGATTTGGTTCATATTTTTGATTTGTAATAAGTTTTTCACTGCGATTACGACTGAAACCCTACACTTGGCAACCCTCAAATTGGACAACATTGAGACACCGCATGTTCATTCCAACATAGGACACAGTTATTGAGACAAACATCATACTTAGGGCCCCTTTGGGCCTAAGGTTCTACTTGGGAATCACTTCTACAAAACCAAAAAGCCAACCAAAGGTGTTTGGTAAACACCTTTGAAACTGGGCTTCTTGAGAAGCCCAGTTTTAATCCAAGGGAAATGCACCCTTTTCAGGCTGGAGCAAATTGCTCTAGCGGGCCAAAACGGACGTTTTGAGGAAAGGACGGGAAGCTGGCCTCTAATTTTTTGGACAAAAATATTAAGGGTATTCCTTCTTAATTACAAGTATACCAGGTATAAAAGCTCAAAAACACAGCCATCCTCCTCATTCTCTTGTCAAACGAGCTCGACAACCAGGCGACCCACACTCCCTCTTCTCCAAATCGATTTCTTCTTCATTTTCCACCCAAATCTTACCCAAATTCTCTCCAAATTTCACCGATTAATCCTTACATCTATACAAACAAAACCCATTGATTAATTTCACAAATCATCCGCCAAATCTTCCTTCCCACCACGCGGTTTTGATTTTAGGTTTCAAGTAACAAAACCCAACCTAAAACCGCTGCTCATCCTCTGCCGATCTGCTGCTCCTCCTCGCTCTGCTCCGCTCCTTCTCGATCTGCTGCTCATCCTCCGCCGCCCTGATCCTCCTCGCTCTGCTCCTCCTCGTTGGTTATCAAACATTTTGGTTCCATCGCACAGCATCCACGGTAAGTTAATCTCCACTCTTCTTACTTATACCAGTTTTAGCACAATCAATGGATCTTCCTTCTTACAGTTCGAAACCTTTATCCTTCCTTAAAAATGACTAGGTTCAAAATTTGAATATGGTTTAAGGTAACTTAGAAATGGAAAGGACTGACTAGGGTATTTTCCATTCTGTAGACATTTATAGCGTAAGTGTGAGAAAGTTAATCTTAGAAATGAAATAGAGAAAACAATAAATATGAGAAGGAAGACAGGAACAACACATGTTCTATCGCACCGTATGCTATTTTTGACTTGTATGAGCTGCATTTGTGCTGAATCGTATAGTTTTGGTATGAGAATGAATGCTGGTTTGTGGTCACAGCTTGGCATTTTAGTGGAAATTGTATGTATATCGAACAATAATCATGTCTGGCATCACTAGGTAAAGTAATTACATGATTATTCAATAATTATGAGAGATGACATGCTGAAAGGTTCACGTGATGATGATTTTTTTGAATCACACGAACCATAATGAAGTTTTTCTTATCAAAAGTTCATTGTAGAGGGTTATGATACAGATATATGTATGAATTGAGTGTAAATACAGTGCAAAAATTGCCGACCATGTATGGAAACCAAATATACGGATAGTGCTGAAGCACTGCTTGGCAAACTTGACCTTGGGTTCTTAACTTTCATATAGGATTTGTTCTTGGGAGTAAATTTTTTTTTTGCTTCATTGGCTTTGTTTATCAAATTTATCTGCAATATTAGAGTCTGGTACTGTTTGTTACACAGTCAAAGCTAGCTTCCAATCAATTAGTAATGCAATGTTAGACCAAATACGTGGTAACGACAGCTATCACAAGTTCACAGTACCCAAACATTTTAATTATTTATTTTTATTTGTATAATAATTGGGCTATTTTTGTTTCGCACTAGTGTTTTAGAATATGAGACAATGATCCCCGATCGAGACATTCCTAGAGGAGGACCAAAATCTTGGATGCATTCGCCAAGCTAACACATCTAGAACTTATATAGCAATCAATTTCAATTCTAAAACACTAATCTTAATAAATTTTACACAATTCTAAAACACGTAGTTTGTTTTATTACCTGGATTATAAGTGGTAGACATGGAATTTTTTTGGTGCAGATGTGTGTTGGCACTGTTGGTACCTGGATTATTAGTCTTGTTGTTTAGTTCACTTGTTGATGCGGTTGTAATATGCATTAATTTTGAATTTGGACCAATGTAATGAAATCTATTGGCATTTACTAATTATAGCAGGAGGTTACACCTTGGTACATGTATTGAATCTCTGTTCTGCTACATTAGTTTCCAGTACCCTTTTAGGCCTCTCCTTCTCCTCTGGTATGCTGATTTTCTTGATGTCCATGGTTAACTTCTTTTCTTTTTCTTTTCCTGAAATCTAGACTGTTAGAAATTGAAATTTTCATTTTTTCCTTAGCACCAACACATGTATTGTGTGGCCTAAAAAAAAAATGGGTATCATAAATGTATTATGTTTGTTGTAGATGAGTACCCAAGGAACTAGAAGTAAAGTACCCAAGGTTGTTTGGCACAGGAGTACAGTGCATACTTTCTGTGATATTTGCATCCGAGCTATTGAAAAAATGTTTAGGCCACACACTCATTTCAACAAACAAGGTTGGGACTATATTATCAATGAGTTCCGTAAACAAACTGCATTAGATTATGGGCAAAAACAACTTAAGAACAAATGGGATAGTTTAAAAAAAGAGTATAAATTATGGAAAGATTTGATGCGTAATGAGACGGGTTTAGGATGGGATACATCCAAAAATACTATTGGTGCAGATGATGCGTGGTGGGGAGAAAAAATCAAGGTTAGTTTTAAGTTTTTTGCATTTTGTTTGCTCTACTTTCTTTGATTTTATAACATAATTGCTACATGATGGATCATTTTGGATCTCTTTATGTGTAGGTAAACCCGAGTTATGCAAATTTCAGAATTAGTGGAATTGAACCTCAACTTGTAGAGAAATTAGAGCGGATGTTCTCCACCATCGTAGCTACCGGAGAGTTTGCTATATCACCCGGATGTAATGTGAACGTTACACCTCAGGAGGAGCAAGCTGATGTTGAAGCTTACACCTCAGCGGAGGGGATTCCATTTGAAGACAGTTTGGATGAAATGTTTGAGACTGGAATAGGAGGTACTCAACCGAGCACTGCAAGTAATAGGAGGAAGAGAAATGTTGAAGTAGGGGGTAGTGACAAGTCAAACACTCATTTCAAGAGAGGGAAGAGGCAATCAGGGGGGGCAGCAATGCTAGCTAGACACCTCGATACATTGGTTGGTGCGGTGGCCTCTAGGAGTTCATCGGGTACCTCAAGAGTTACTGAACCTGAAGTCCCTTCCCTGAAAGAGATTGTGGCTGACCTAATAACCATACCAGGGTTCGATATCAACGGGGACATGTTTATGTTTGCGACTGAATTTCTTGAAGATAAATAGAAGAGAGAGGTCTATACTGCGCTCCAATCACCAGCACACAAGTTGAACTGGCTGACTTATCATTTTATCCATAAGGGACCGAATAAGAATATGTAGTTCAATTCAGGTCCCTGTATTAGTTATTATGTATGATTGTTATGTTAGAACTTTGTTGACTTTCAGATGGACTTTCAGTTTCTGAATTTGCTTGAATCTTTATCTTTGCTGGAAACTAATATTGAGAGGGATGGAGATGTTCAAGCAAGTTAATCTTTACTATAATTGATGTTTTTTTCTAATTTGTTTAATATGTTGTATATGTATGCAACTCATCAAATGGCCACAAGGAATGTGTTTATTTATATTTCAAACAGCCATCTACTGCATTACAAATTCTCCATTCTCAAAACAATAAATTATATCAATTAATTCAACTATTTCTATTTATTTTTCACCCTTTGTTACTGCATTACAAATTTACAATCCCGTGCCATGTTTTATTATTATTATTGTTATTGTCAACCTCTCTAGCCATCTACTGCATTACAAATTCAATGTATCTACCAACCAGATGTCATAATAAATAAGGAAATGAAGGTAAAATTAAATGCTTGTACCAAACATTAGACCTCATTTACCTTCCTGCGGTAGGAAAACCAAAGCTGACTGAAAAAATTTCTTTTTCTTTCCTCCATTCACCGTGTGGTTCCTGTGTGTGGTAGTAGTTGTATCAAAATTGCTTGAAGAATTAAAACTTTAGTTTCCTATAGGCTATCTCCATTGCTTGAAGAATTGCTGCTTTAGTTTCCTATAGGCTATTTCCATTGCTTGAACAATTGTTGCTTTTTTTGCTTCCGATCCGCCTACAAGAGGAGTTGTCGTGCACATCCCTAACATCGGTGTATATGATGAATGATCCACGTAAGTCTCTAGCTTTTATTAATTCATTTATTTGTCACATAAATCCAACAATAATAATTTTGAAACGTTCCTTGTAAATCAATTATATGTGATCCTTAGCATGTTATTTCCTTAAATAAAATATATTTTAATGTTTTTTTGGTCATAGAAAATGACGAAGAAGAGTTTTTGCAGTTAATGTCTGCTACGACTGCAACTTTCAGTACGTATTATTGCACTTACTTGCATAAAGAACCGTGCATGACTTCTTATCAAACAGGAATGAATTGGTTGACTGAGGTATTGTCTGGTAGGGATTTACGGTCTATAAATATGTTCAGGATGGATAAAGATACAATACTAGAACTAGTGAGCACATTACAATCAGCTTGCAATTTGGAGTCATCACGAAGAATGTCAGTTCTTGAGAAAGTGTATATGTTTTTATATACTGTTGCCTTAGGTGCTTCAAACAACCACGCTTGTGAACGATTTCAACACTCTAGTGAAACAGTTAGTAGAGTTTTTAATGAAGTTTTAGATGTTGTGTGGTCATTATCAGAGAACATCATTCGTCCTGGAGATTTCAATAGTGTCCCGCCACAAATTTCGAATGATACAAGATATATGCCATATTTTAAGGTATGGTAACAACTTAATTTAATTTACATTTTAATTGTATATATACGTTATGCATATTTAATACAACTAAGAATTGATTACAATTTCTTATAGGATTGTATTGGAGCCATAGACGGAACACATGTATATGCTTGTGTCCCTCTAGAAGATCAAATTAGATACATTGGCAGAAAAGGTATCCCGACTCAAAATATCATGGCAGCATGTAGTTTTGACATGCAATTCATTTATGCTTGCGCCGGATGGGAAGGCACAGCCCATGATACCCGCATTTTCAATTCTATAGTCAACAATCCAGAATGGAAATTCCCTAAACCACCTCCAGGTTAATAATATTTTTTCATTGCCTAAATTGGTTTACTTGCTTTATTCCCATTTGTTCTGTTATGTTATTTGGGATAGCTTCTTGCACTTGTATATGAACCATAATACTTGAATTAGGGAATGACCATTGAATTTAAGGTAATAATTATTACGGTATTAATAATGTTAATTTATTTATGATATTAGGTAAGTATTATTTGGTAGATGCTGGATATCCTGAGGTTAATGGGTATTTGAAACCTTACAAGAGTACAAGGTATCACTTACCTGATTTTCAACGAGGGCAACCACCAAAGGGTCGGAAGGAAACCTTTAATCGGGCACATTCTTCATTACGATGTTGTATAGAACGAACATTTGGAGTCTGGAAGACAAGATGGAAAATATTACGTGACATGCCTTCGTATCCATTTCAAACGCAAGCTAAAATTGTAGTCGCTTCCAATCAATTAGTAATGCAATGTTAGACCAAATACGTGGTAACGACAGCTATCACAAGTTCACAGTACCCAAACATTTTAATTATTTATTTTATTTGTATAATAAGTGGTTTGTTTTTGTTTCGCACGAGTGTTTTAGAATATGAGACAATGATCCCCGATCGAGACATTCCTAGAGGAGGACCAAAATCTTGGATGCATTCGCCAAGCTAACACATCTAGAACTTATATAGCAATCAATTTCAATTCTAAAACACTAATCTTAATAAATATTACTCAATTCTAAAACACGTAGTTTGTTTTATTACCTAGATTATAAGTGGTAGACATGGAATTTTTTTGGTGCAGATGTGTGTTGGCACTGTTGGTACCTGGATTATTAGTCTTGTTGTTTAGTTCACTTGTTGATGCGGTTGTAATATGCATTAATTTTGAATTTGGACCAATGTAATGAAATCTATTGGCATTTACTAATTATAGCAGGAGGCTATACCTTGGTACATGTATTGAATCTCTGTTCTGCTACATTAGTTTCCAGTACCCTTTTAGGCCTCTCCTTCTCCTCTGGTATGCTGATTTTCTTGATGTCCATGGTTAACTTCTTTTCTTTTTCTTTTCCTGAAATCTAGACTGTTAGAAATTGAAATTTGCATTTTTTCCTTAGCACCAACACATGTATTGTGTGGCCTAAAAAAAATGTGGGTATCATAAATGTATTATGTTTGTTGTAGATGAGCCCAAGGAACTAGAAGTAAAGTACCCAAGGCTGTTTGGCACAGGAGTACAGTGCATACTTTCTGTGATATTTGCATCCGAGCTATTGAAAAAATGTTTAGGCCACACACTCATTTCAACAAACAAGGTTGGGACTATATTATCAATGAGTTCCGTAAACAAACTGCATTAGATTATGGGCAAAAACAACTTAAGAACAAATGGGATAGTTTAAAAAAAGAGTATAAATTATGGAAAGATTTGATGCGTAATGAGACGGGTTTAGGATGGGATACATCCAAAAATACTATTGGTGCAGATGATGCGTGGTGGGGAGAAAAAATCAAGGTTAGTTTTAAGTTTTTTGCATTTTGTTTTCTCAACTTTCTTTGTTTTTATAACACAATTGCTACATGATGGATCATTTTGGATCTCTTTATGTGTAGGTAAACCCGAGTTATGCAAATTTCAGAATTAGTGGAATTGAACCTCAACTTGAAGAGAAATTAGAGCGGATGTTTTCCACCATCGTAGCTACCGGAGAGTTTGCTATATCACCTGGATGTAATGTGAACGTTACACCTCAGGAGGAGCAAGCTGATGTTGAAGCTTACACCTCAGCGGAGGGGATTCCATTTGAAGACAGTTTGGATGAAATGTTTGAGACTGGAATAGGAGGTACTCAACCGAGCACTGCAAGTAATAGGAGGAAGAGAAATGTTGAAGTAGGGGGTAGTGGCAAGTCAAACACTCATTTCAAGAGAGGGAAGAGGCAATCAGGGGGGGCAGCAATGCTAGCTAGACACCTCGATACATTGGTTGGTGCGGTGGCCTCTAGGAGTTCATCGGGTACCTCAAGAGTTACTGAACCTGAAGTCCCTTCCCTGAAAGAGATTGTGGCTGACCTAATAACCATACCAGGGTTCGATATCAACGGGGACATGTTTATGTTTGCGACTGAATTTCTTGAAGATAAATAGAAGAGAGAGGTCTATACTGCGCTCCAATCACCAGCACACAAGTTGAACTGGCTGACTTATCATTTTATCCATAAGGGACCGAATAAGAATATGTAGTTCAATTCAGGTCCCTATATTAGTTATTATGTATGATTGTTATGTTAGAACTTTGTTGACTTTCAGATGGACTTTCAGTTTCTGAATTTGCTTGAATCTTTATCTTTGCTGGAAACTAATATTGAGAGGGATGGAGATGTTCAAGCAAGTTAATCTTTACTATAATTAATGTTTTTTTCTAATTTGTTTAATATGTTGTATATGTATGCAACTCATCAAACGGCCACAAGGAATGTGTTTATTTATATTTCAAACAGCCATCTACTGCATTACAAATTCTCCATTCTCAAAACAATAAATTATATCAATTAATTCAACTATTTCTATTTATTTTTCACCCTTTGTTACTGCATTACAAATTTACAATCCCGTGCCATGTTTTATTATTATTATTGTTATTGTCAACCTCTCTAGCCATCTACTGCATTACAAATTCAATGTATCTACCAACCAGATGTCATAATAAATAAGGAAATGAAGGTAAAATTAAATGCTTGTACCAAACATTAGACCTCATTTACCTTCCTGCGGTAGGAAAACCAAAGTTGACTGAAAAAATTTCTTTTTCTTTCCTCCATTCACCGTGTGGTTCCTGTGTGTGGTAGTAGTTGTATCAAAATTGCTTGAAGAATTAAAACTTTAGTTTCCTATAGGCTATCTCCATTGCTTGAAGAATTGCTGCTTTAGTTTCCTATAGGCTATCTCCATTGCTTGAACAATTGTTGCTTTTGTTGCTTCCGATCCGCCTACAAGAGGAGTTGTCGTGCACATCCCTAACATCGGTGTATATGATGAATGATCCACGTAAGTCTCTAGCTTTTATTAATTCATTTATTTGTCACATAAATCCAACAATAATAATTTTGAAACGTTCCTTGTAAATCAATTATATGTGATCCTTAGCATGTTATTTCCTTAAATAACATATATTTTAATGTTTTTTTGGTCATAGAAAATGACGAAGAAGAGTTTTGGCAGTTAATGTCTGCTACGACTGCAACTTTCAGTACGTATTATTGCACTTACTTGCATAAAGAACCGTGCATGACCTCATATCAAACAGGAATGAATTGGTTGACTGAGGTATTGTCTGGTAGGGATTTACGGTCTATAAATATGTTCAGGATGGATAAAGATACAATACTAGAACTAGTGAGCACATTACAATCAGCTTGCAATTTGGAGTCATCACGAAGAATGTCAGCTCTTGAGAAAGTGTGTATGTTTTTATATACTGTTGCCTTAGGTGCTTCAAACAGCCACGCTTGTGAACGTTTTCAACACTCTAGTGAAACAGTTAGTAGAGTTTTTAATGAAGTTTTAGATGTTGTATGGTCATTATCAGAGAACATCATTCGTCCTGGAGATTTCAATAGTGTCCCGCCACAAATTTCGAATGATACGAGATATATGCCATATTTTAAGGTATGGTAAAAACTTAATTTAATTTACATTTTAATTGTATATATACGTTATGCATATTTAATACAACTAAGAATTGATTACAATTTCTTATAGGATTGTATTGGAGCCATAGACGGAACACATGTATATGCTTGTGTCCCTCTAGAAGATCAAATTAGATACATTGGCAGAAAAGGTATCCCGACTCAAAATATCATGGAAGCATGTAGTTTTGACATGCAATTCATTTATGCTTGCGCCGGATGGGAAGGCACAGCCCATGATACCCGCATTTTCAATTCTATAGTCAACAATCCAAAATGGAAATTCCCTAAACCACCTCCAGGTTAATAATATTTTTTCATTGCCTAAATTGGTTTACTTGCTTTATTCCCATTTGTTCTGTTATGTTATTTGGGATAGCTTCTTGCACTTGTATATGAACCATAATACTTGAATTAGGGAATGATCATTGAATTTAAGGTAATAATTATTACTGTATTAATAATGTTAATTTATTTATGATATTAGGTAAGTATTATTTGGTAGATGCTGGATATCCTAAGGTTAATGGGTATTTGAAACCTTACAAGAGTACAAGGTATCACTTACCTGATTTTCAACGAGGGCAACCACCAAGGGGTCGGAAGGAAACCTTTAATCGGGCACATTCTTCATTACGATGTTGTATAGAACGAACATTTGGAGTCTGGAAGACAAGATGGAAAATATTACGTGGCATGCCTTCGTATCCATTTCCAACGCAAGCTAAAATTGTAGTCGCTTCTATGGTTTTGCACAATTTTATTCGAAGAAAATCTCTAAATGATCCTGGTTTTAGAAGATTGGATGAAAATCCTGATTTTGTGCCAGGTGATATTTTTCCAGATACGGAGGGATTTTCACAAGATACGATGCATATGGGTGAAGGAAGTATGCAAACTGAAGCAAATAATAGTGAAATGTTACCTATGAATGTAGTTCGTAACTGAATAGCTAATAGCTTAATGATGAATAGGTAATTCTGATTTATATATGTAAAACTTTAAAATAGTTGCTCAATATTTAGTAGAGTATTTTAATAATTGAACCATATGGTAAATATTGTAATGTTACTTACCAACTTTTATGTTTATTTGAATAATATGATGGAGTCAAAGTAGAAATTCATGTCACATTAATTTCTTAAAAAATTTTAAAAAAATTATTGATGTATTGGCATAAAAAAAGTAACTCAATAGGTAATAGATTAATGATGAATAGATAATTGTGATTTTATATATGTAAAATTTTAAAATAGTGCTCAATATTTAACTTTATTTAATAAAATGTTAATTATTTGTTTAAAGAAAAGGATTGATTTAAATAATCTATATACATACTAAAAAATACTAAAAAATATTAATTTTAATGCTTGAAACAAATTGTGTCAATTATAGTTAAAAGGTTAAAATTACAGCTTTTAGAAAATCATATTTAAATTATTTGTTTAGAAAAAATATTGAATTAAATAATGTAAATAAATAATACTAAAAATGACTGATGCCCTTTATAATCATTTTACACTCAAACCATAGTTCTAAAAGCAGTGTTTACCAAACACCAAAAACAACTTCTCGTTTCCCATAGCACTTTTAAGAAATGTTTACCAAACAGGCACAATGTTTCCAAAAGTGCTTTTCCAGAAGTGCTTTTCCCACAGCACTTTTCGGATTAGAACCGGAACGCCAAACAGGCACTTAATGTAGTACAATCCTATGAGGGAAATGTATTTACGAGCTTCATAAAAAGAACCAGGAAGTGTATGCTTCCCATTTGGTAATAATTCTTGCAAGAATTGTGAAAGGTCATCCATAGAAGTGTTTGTCCAACGTTGTAAACTTTTAATATGTAGAAGTTTGACAATAACACCTAACTTAGAATGAGAACAACCTGGGTACAAGTCTTTCTTTGCCTCTTCTAATAGTTTATAAAATTGTGTTGCCTCCTCACATGGATGATATGAAGTAGGTGGCATGTGATTGGGATTGGAATTGGGATCACTACTGTGCCTGCCATAAATATCATTGACCATGCCAATCATATCTTCATATGGTGGCAATTCAGCAGGCTCGGTACTAGGGTCATTGAAGTCAAATAATTCACCGTGTTCGTACCAGATTTTGTAACTCTTGATAATTCCAGCATTTAGCAAGTAATATTGGCATTGCATTCTATCCTGGGATTCAATATGTCCACACTGTATGCAAGGGAAAATAATTTTTCGCCCTTCAGCAACATTGGAAAAGGCAAAGTCGAGAAATAACTCAATTCCAACCTGATAAGTTTTCTCGTTTCTATCTATCACATTCATCCAACTCTTACCAAGAACCATTTTCCTATACATACAAATGAAAGTAATTTAAATTGCAAACAATACATATAGGTGATTACTTTGTTATGAGTTTTCTCTCCAATGACCCAACATGAGCAAAATGTAGCTTGGTATCATACCTGGTGAACTTTCGAAGTTGGTATTTTAGCCAAAACAAATCAACTCCAATCAGACAGCAAATTTGCACGGTATGCAAAGAAGCATAAGTCTATGGGATTAATTAGTCTTCTAAATTTGGACCGTAGAAAATATAAACAAATAACAAGAGCGCACACACTACTCATCTCTGGTCATAGTGATAGGCACAAAGAAATAGATGCACTGATAACTAGCAATAGGTTATTCGTTATTATACCATATCTTAGTGTTATGGTGGTCAATAAATTTGTAAAACTCAAACAAGAGTCTCTTTTAGCCTAATTTTTCAGATTTTTCATATATGTCAACCATGGAAAATTGTAAGAGGCGAAAAAAATTGAAAGCAATGAAATTGTAGAGTTCGTAACTTTATTTCCAGTGAAGAATTTAACTGCTACTCTCTTCACCTTCCAATACCCATGAGCTACCTAACTGTTGCTCTTTATAGATTCCCTCCTTTACAAACCATCTAATAGGACTACAAAATTCAACAATGAGCTTGCAATTTTATGAAATCTACTTTTCCTCTAGACAAACAGACCATAAATTTAACACATTCTCCTTCTTGCACCCTCCCAACTAAATCCCTAATGCTTACACCCTATGTTATGCTTGCTGACATTGTAAGAGTAAAGAAATGGTGAAAGAAACTCTATAATGATTGAGGACAAGACAAAGGGACACGTGTCTAAATTTTGTGGGAATGAACATTAGTTTTGGTGGGAAATCAAAGAAATGGTGAAAGAGGTTTTGTTGCAGGAAGTGATGTGTGGAAGAAGATAGTGGGAAGAAAGATGAGATAGTATTGGTGTGTGGTTGTCCAGGAGAGATGAAGTGTTGATTTAGCTTTTTGATTAAATTTTTTATTCTTTAAGGGCATGTTTAACGGATATTTTTCTCCTCATTCTAATTTTCTGAAATTAGAATTTTTTTTAATAAAAAACTAAAAATTGTATTTATTTCATATTAAATGTAAAAAATTTCAATTTTAAAAAATTGGAAAACGTATTTATTTCGTACTAATTTTTTAATTTTTAAAAAACGAAAATTACAATTTTATTCCAATAATTTATTTTTTAATGAAACCATGACTGTAGAATCACCGCCAATGCCAACTCCGACCTGTATGCAACAAGAAATTCAAATTGACTTCACAAATTAAATTAACAACCCCATTATATGAAGAGATGTAGAAATTTGGGTAATGAGTTACAAACTTTTGGGAGTGTGGAATCTTCAAGAATTGATTGCAGACTTGGAGGTTCAAACAACGACCAAAAAATGGCCGAATAATTTCATGTGAGTTACAAAATTGTTCCTACCTCAGTTGCCCAGAAAGCTACAATGGCATCAGAGAAGCCACTAGCTCGCACTACCCTGCTTAGTTTATCCCTAGGACAATACAACAGACGGTTTTAACTTTTAAGCCAGCGTTCTAAGCATCAATCGGTATCAATTTATAGGACATGTACAAGCAATCCCAAAACTTTGTTATGATGCATCTGAAAACGGTGTAAGGTTCTTCAACCGATCCCAAAATTTCGCTATCATACCTCTGAAATCATTGGAAGGCTTTTCTACTTCTATCACTTGTTCTGGCAAACTTACAACGGGTACCATCTGCAACAGAACTCAAAGATGCCGATTGTATCTTGCCAGCATCCTCTAACCACAACCTTTCCAGGCGAAACACCTGCCAATTGGATTTTCTCTCAAAAATGATCCAGCAACCAATGTCTAAGTTCGCATTGAAACAATCCCAGCCGGAGCCAACCCTAGTGACGCCTCCCATTGCCGCCCACGGGCCCGAGCCCTACAAGTGAGGCTCAGTAGCCTCATCCACATGGAACTGAAGGCAGAGACAGCCTCGGAGGAAGCTAACCAGCGCGCGCCCCAGTCGCGCCTTGTAACCCTAATCCGCACCGCGTCCGCGCCTACGGATGGGCTACACATGGCCACCTCGGACCTTTAGGTACACCAGCGCCTTTCTCCCATTTTTTACCAGGCCATGATCATTTATAATACAAGAGAGGAGTCCATACCAAAAATCAGGAGAAACGCCCGAAGGATTCGGGACAGGCCCAAATCACAAGCCCGCATTGGATAGTGAAAGCCACTGCCGAGCCTTTTGAAGATTGGAGCATATTTCCTCACACAATATTCAGCCCAGAACTTCATCCATGTGTTAGGACGTTTTCCTCCAAATTTCAGTGGGAACGCTCAAGGGAATAAGGAAAACGCCTTATTTCCTTAAAACGTGATTCGGCGGACCCGCAAGCAAAGCCACTTGGGCGTTTTGACCTAAACGGCGGCGCCTGCACCTCTATCCTTATTATCAGACTTTATTTATATTATTTTAGGGTTTTGGAACTTATTTGGAAAGTTGGCTTGTTGCCATTTTCGTTTAAGTCATTATTTAGAAACTAAACTAGTTTCCATTTTTGGAATTAGGGTTTAGCGCTTCTTTAAAAAGGAGCCGCGCATGTTATTTTTCAGTTAGACTATTTTGATAATTGAAAGGAGATTGCTTTGGATCTTTATCCACTTGTTCTTGATGAACCTTGCATCTAATTGAGTTTTGTGCATTCGATTAGTTTGTCAAGTAAAACCTGAAAGCACTATCTATTGAGTCTTTCGTCTTTGAATTGCCAAGAGCACCCAGTCTTGGAGTTTCACGGTTTTCTTCAAGTTAAATTCCGCATTGAAATCCACGTCGTCGGACAACGATCTAAGGAGAGCGTTCTAGCCTACAAGGAACGCATCACGCATGACAATAACCATACTCAAGTTTAGTGAACACACCACCAAGTAGAAATGCAGCAACCCTAATATCAAAACTCTATAACTAGGCATTCAATGTGTGTGTTTGTGCAGGGCTATATAACTAGGTGATTACTCTATCACTAGTCATTGATGTGTGTCCAGAAATACAATTCAAACTTCCTCCAAAATTTCTCTTAATGCATAAATAAGATTCATGCAGAGCTTAACTAGGAAGAATATAGTGCAAATCAGTCTTCTCAGCTCTGCTAAATTCACAACAAGCACCACACAACCAATTACCATTCCATTCATCAGAACATTTCCATGCAATTTCACATCGCAATCAAGCACACTTTTATCGATTGTATGAACAAGCCAATAACAACAATAAGAGAATCAGTTAATTGAACAACACAGACGCACACGCCACTAGAACACCCAAACAACACTTTCTTCACTCCTAACACAAAATCCACTCATCATAAATTATCTAGCCTAACTTCCCCATTCATCATAAATTCAAAAACCTCAATGGCTTCCCAATTCACATTCTGTTTCCTATGCCACAAACCAATGGCAGGGAAAAGAACAAGCAATTTCCAATTACAGACAAACCAATAATTTCTTATGCTAACATTGCAGCCAGCATTTTTCTAGAATTCTGTAAACACAGCAAGAGGTAAGAGCAAGCAACCGAAAATTTCAAGCTCCTAATTGGAAAAACCATACCGTAAATTAAATTGATCATATAGCTCTTGAAATCGATCTATTACTGAAGAGATTGCGTGTTCTAAAGCTAACACGACTACAAACAAACTTTAGGAACCCTCCACTCCTCATCTGCCACCGCCACTACCGTCTTCTCTATTAACGGAGCGCGAAAAAAAAATTGGTTTTGAATTAATTACAGAGAATCTCATTAAATGAATAGATTGATAAAAAATAGCACATACAAACCCAAATCCCTAAGCCGCCGCCGGCACCACCACCCCAGAACGTTGTCTTCTTCCTAGCCTCCTCTCGTCCTCCTCTCCTCTGCTCCTGTAGTCTTTCTAGCTCTTCCTAGCAGAGAAAGCAAGAAGAAGAACGTTGTTTTCTTTCTCCCGCTAGCAGCCACCACCAACACGACCATCTCTCGGCGCTGGGAGGAAGAAGTGAAGAAGATAGTAGAGGAGAAGAACAAGAAGCGTAGCGCAGCGTAAGGAGGAGAAGAAGGGTAAATGTGGGTTTAAAAAAAATTCATTAAAGTGTCCTCGTGCTTTTAGATTAGAGAAGAAAAGGTTGAAAATTTTAGGAAACATAATTTTTCACATCTCCCAATTTTTTTTTCATTTTTTAATAAAAAAGCTATTAAAAATAAATACAATTTTTTTTCTTTCCAATTTTCTAAAAATTAGAATTGTTTTCATAAAAACCTTTAGGTAAACAGGCTATACCAAATTTAACTTAAAACAAGGAAAAGAGAGAGTAGAAGCAATAGTGGGTCCCAATTATTATTATTATTATTATATGGGGTGGGAGTTTAGGCAACAAAATAGAGTCTAACTTTGGAGAGGAATATCGTTTTCCAATTTTAAATCTATTTAATTAATCCAACAAGTTCACTTTTTTCTTAGTTTCCAACCTCCACTTTTACATAGGTAACGACTAACGAGTTCTCTCTTTTCGTTACTGGGCTGCGTTGCCTCAGCAACCTTTTCTTGTAGTGTTCATTTCGCCATCGCCATGTTTGCAGCTCAATTAATGGGATTTAGTCGCCACTACAAAACAAAGAGCTAGCCAGCACCTGAATACGTGAGAATAAGAGCATCAGTGCCTTTTTTAGTCACTAATCTTATTTGAGCATTGTCAAACTTTAAGGGGAAGTGACAAATTGTAGTAATTTTTATAATGTTAATTAACTCCTATTATTACTTGTGAACGGAAATTTAAAAAAAGAAGAGAAAAACCAACATAAAGCCTAAATTACGAGTTTTTCTACCCTAATCTAGGAAAGCCAACTCATTGGTGTGAGTTGGTTTACCGGACCAATAACCAACTTCCACGTGTTAATATTTTTTCGAGCACTCAATTTTAAAAATAAATCCTGTACGTCAGTTTTATAGTACAAGTACAAGGAAACTTCGAGTTGCTTTGTAATACTTTGTCGCCGTGGCACGAGAACATGAAACGTCTACACTGAACGACATAGAAGGTTTGGCTGGTGTGCAGAGGATGAACGTCAAAATTTTGAACAGAGCAACTAAGCAGGATTGGAACGCAAAGTAAATATCAGTAGAATTGATACAAACTTCAATAATTATTCAGACAAATCAACTTGTAGCCACTTGACAATCAACTTTGAGAATTACATGAGATATTCTCTCTACAAAGAGATCTAATCCATCAATCCTTCCTAAGATAGAACCCCTTATTAGCCTCCTTTATCTTGTTTTTGATTGAATAGATTGAAATTTGTAGGCTATCCTACTGAACAGCCTGATCTTCGTATAACTAAACAAACCCCCGATCCTATTTTAGTTAGTTAGGCTGGAATAGAGGGTTGGAACTTGCTTCATTCTTTGGGGCATTTTCACATACACATAGGAAGCGTAAGGCTGACTCATTATATTTTATGCCACTGGATCCATAAAAAACCTACAAGTATGACTTTATTTAAAACTCAGAATAAAAACAAAAGTTCAAAGTTTATTCGAAACCACCACAAGTTAAACAAGGAGATTAATTTTAGCATCAACTAGTCTACCGCTTCAATTTCAATCTATGGATTCCCGTCTACCTTTTCAATTTTAATGATTTATATTCTTAAACGCTTCATTGAAACTCGACGAAAAGATGAACTGCTTGAGAGGGGTTTTGGATTTTGTCATTATGCACATTAGAACGAAAGAGAAAAAGCAGCGTCAAGAACCAAGAAAAATATCGAGTCAACTCGACGAGAAGATAATCAAGGGGTTCTAGGTTTTGAAGTTTTGCATATTAGAACAAAGAGAGAGAAGGAGAGTTGAAGAAGAAATTGAGTGCTTTTAACCAAAGAATATTCTTGCTCTTATATAATTCCTAGTGGTAAAAAGGACACATGGAGGTTGATTATTGGTCCGGTAACCCAACTCACCGGTTTGAGTTCCTAAGTTACAACAGCTACAATAGAAAGATTGGACAAAACTCTCTCTGAAAACGTCATATTCACTATCTTCATCTGTTGGGGAAGATATAAATAAAAATCTACATTTCCGTGTCATTACCTTTTGTGCAAGTCTGCTTTCCTTGTTCTCCACTTTCCAGTGCCGTTTCAGTTTCCCAATGTTTGCCCGAATAATGATCTAGGGTGTTCAACCCTACAATAGGACTCGTCTGAGTTTTTTTCATGTACAAGTTGAGGTTACAAAGATGCTTCGGCATTGCGGAGAAGTCTATCACGGCCATTCACGTCTGAGAATCCCGAGTAAGATGATCGTTTCTTGTGTCGGTAACTCTTACTCTTGCTTCCTTTACTTTTCCGGCGATAAAATACCAAGAACATGACTAGTAAGAAACCCAAAGCAGAGAATGCCCATAAAGCAACAACCCAAATCCTGAATGAACTAAATAGACCATCATCATCTGGAGCAGGTGGAGACAAATACTGAGAATGTTTTATCGGTGTAGGACTGCTTCTTGCATCATCTTTTTCATTAAACTTACCAAATTTCCTTGAACTAACAGCTCCTTCTGTAGTATCCAACTTTGTTTTGGGTTGAGAGCCAGGATCAGGGCAGTTTCTTCTCTTATGATGGAGGAAAAGTGCTTCATTCAGCGTCTTAGCACATTCAATACATAGTAGGTCCGTCCGTAGGATGTTATCATCGGTCCGATTCAAAGTTGAAGGATCGGGTGGATCTGGAAACTTACCCCAGCATTTGTTGACCACATCAGTATCTCTCCACTTTGCCTTATCAAAACTCCAATCCCCAACTTTAAACTCCAATCCATAGTGGAAAACTCTATACTTGACACCAGGTACGGGTATATATCCTGGATATATTAATATCTCAGAACTTATGACATGACGAAGTTGGAGCTGCACAAGTAAAGAGTAACAAAGTATAAAATGGGGGGGGGGGGGGTGGGGGGGAATCCCAAAGTAATAAGAAGCAACGGGAAATCAAAGTACTAAATAATTCAACTTTAGATTCATATGCACTCAAGAACAATGAAAATAGTAAATAATAACTTTCGATTAATGCAATCTAGCCATACGAGAGATTCAGTGAACTAAATACCTCTGCTGCGCCAAATGAGTAGCCATACATCTCACTGATCCAACCAGATTCATATATATCTCCGGTGATATTAGTGGCATAGTGATCTTTGTCTGCCCTAACCTCCTCAGTCTTATGCAACCACAGCATAGCAAATTTTCTAAGATCGTCTATGTGCATGATGATTACGCCCCCAACCTTGTCACAGGCATCAGGATGACTTGTGTGGAGTTTCGCCAACTCATTGTCACAACCAATAAGGTATCTAAGAAGCATAAAATTACAAATTACTAGTCAATAATTATATTCCCTGCAACTATAATGCAAACACAAAAAATTAGACGAATTAACTGCTAAGCACAGTCAAGCTACATGTAATTGACATCTTTCTTACTCGTATGGAGTTGAAACTGGCCGGCCGCGTGCTGCATTGAATTCCCATGGCGTAATCGGACCTCTCAAAACCATATCAGCATCAAGAATAACTATAAACTCAGCATCAATATCTGCGTGATTAAGCCAATGAAGAACTGCAGCTGGTTTGTTAATTGCTGGATACCTGCAACGGCAAAAACAAAAACAATAATTTATTTTCTACTCTTTCAGCCATAGTTTTAAAAACTGAACCGAACAGCGAACCGAAAACGAAAATTTCATGGTTCAACTGAGTTTAACCGAGTTCGACCGGATTGACCCATTAGACCGTTTTGAACCGTTCACACATCGAACCGTTCAAACTTAAATAATTGAACCGGATTGAACCGGCTGGTTCAATGCCTATAATGGGCCGGCCCATCAAATTTTTCATATTTAAAAAAAAAACACACAAAACGAGATCGTTTTGGTTGAGTGACATTAACCCAGCCGGGTCAATAGTGGGTCGACCAGGTCGTCCGTTTTATAAAAACCGGCCGGGTCAACCAGTTTTTTCCAGTTCGTGTGCAAGTCTGGTCAGATAGCTAAATCGAACCAAAAACTTGAAATTTCACGGTTGAACGGGCCAGACCGGCCGGTCCGGTCCGGTTATGAAAACACTGCTTTGAGCCCTTTTGCAGATCCTCTCTATATATAATAAACTTGCCTCACTGGGATTGGGGCAAGCTCTGTATCATGCAACTGCATGGGTAAAGTTGCAGACAGGGCAAGCACATGGAAGAGGGTTTTTAAGACTTAAGAGAAGCCAATTCCCTTGGAAATTACTGAAAAGGAAGAACAAATTCTAGAATCTACATTGCCCCGTCCTAGAATCCCATTTTAACAGGACTGCCCTGTTTTGGTTGGAGAGGTGCATGAAGGGTTTCACCTTGTATTAGCACAAACTTTGATCAATTTCATTGTTCAGTTCAATACTATATAAAGGCCATTGCCACTGGTTCAAGTTAAAACTATATCCTACAACTTTTCTTGGAAAGCAGCACGTGACATTTGTAGGAAAATAAAATGATAACTTCACATAACATCAAAAATATTCTAAAATGACAACATCAGAGAAACAAACTTACCAATCGCCCGTTAGAGGATGCCGGCTCATTGAAGGAACATAATGGGTGGGAGCCAGATCATGTCCTGTATATCGCTTTAAATCTTCATCCGTACAGCTGAGGAGCCGTGTTATATTTCCAGGCTGGCCACTTAGGTGGAAGCTATGCATAAGGCCCACAGTTTGCCACTCAAAGTAAGGAGTACATTCTGTGGAAAATACAGTGTGGATTTTCGGATGTGATTTCTGAGGTTCATTAATGACCTTGTGCAGTTCAACATCCATAGTTTTGACACTGCCAGGAGCCAGACACTTCGGGCCAGTTAATTCAGCAAAAGTTTTGCTCTTTAAGAAGCTCAAGTATTTAGACCATTTAGGCTTAGGACATCCATTTGCAGCATGCTGTAATAATAGGCCCTCGTTCAAAGTGTGTATACATTCTATACTTAAGAAAAGGCCCTGTAATTTATGCCGATCAGATTCCATCAACCGTACCTGCATCATGATGGAATTATGTAGATTCAACAGTGTCAAATACATTGGTGGGTATAAGACTTAAGCACATAGAGTAAAAAAAGAAAAGGCTTGACATTTTGGCTCATAGTGATGTGATGAATCTTCTAATCACACCGAAGAGCACATTTTTCAATTAGTGCATTGTCAAGTTGGGTAATCCGGAAGGTGACCTAACAGATGATGTATATACTATAGCAAGGGCAAAAAATGAGCTTTGAAAAGCAAGTTTGTTATAAAGAAAGGTTCTATCAATATCAAAATCACATCAAAATGCCTTGTTTCTTGGTTTGCGTACCTCTCTAGGATAGGGGGGCTCAGGAAATAGCCGACCACAATCATAGACAATATCATCTTCATGATGATTTAGTTTACTAAAAGACCAATTTCCCACGGTAAATGGCAAACCATAGTGCATAAGAATTGGGTCAACACCCTCCCGCGGAGTATAGCCTGGGTAAATCATCAAATCATCATTTATCTTATGCCGAAGTCCCACCTGACAGTAAAATGGAGCAAAAATTATGCACAGAAATAAACACTTCAAATGCAGAAGAAAGAAAACGGACAGAGATAGGGTACTATTTGTGTAGGAAAGGAAGAAAGAAAGAGACTCACTTCAGCTGCCCCAAAAGAATAGCCATACATCTCACTAATCCATCCTTTCCCATAGATGTCACCAGTTAAATTGGTTCCCCAGTGAGCTCGGTCTTCACGTACTTCTTCTGTCTTTGAAAGCCACATGGGTGCTAATGCTCGAAGATCATCCATGTGCATGGCTAGAAGGCCACCAACCTTGTCACAAAGTTCAGGATGCTTTGTGTGCAATTGAGATAGCATATTGTCACATCCAACCAAGTACCTGAAATAGAAATTCATTTTTGATAGCTGCTGTCACTAGAAGAAGCACCCAAAAAAAATAAAAAAGAACTAAAAACTACATTGCGGGGACAATAATTACTACAAAGAGATAGTGAGAAAATCCATAAAATTCAAAAGGCGAGGTTACTACATGTCTAAAAGCAAGGACAAAGACGCTCCAATTTGAATTTCCATACGGTCTTCACCATCCAAAGGAATACAATTTTCAGTGCAAAAGAACCTTAATTGGAAATTAAATTTAGTACCCATAATATGCCGCAAAAGGCCTGCCTTTCTCTGCACCAAGCTCCCAAGGTATAATTGGACCTCGAACAATCATATCTGCGTCTAGAATAACAACCCAATCAACATTCTCTGCATCTTTACTATTTTTTAGCCAGTGGACAACTCCGGCAGGTTTGTTGATTGCTGGATACCTACCAAAATACAAGTAGACAAAATAGAAATTTCAGATATTAATTTTCCAACGGATAATGAAACTACAAAAGAACATTAAATTCCTCAATAGACATAGTGAGAACTAATTAAGTCATAAGAAACAAATTTTACAAGAGATCGTCTATAATGTCAATGATGAGGACCTAGTAGGAAGCAGAACAACAAAGGACCGGGAGAAGAGGCACAAAAATATGGATGATCATTATTGCATGATTGTCAAGATAGAATGCGAGGGATCAAAAACATTCCTTTCATGCTCATTACTAATAAGGTAAGATCTTGCTTCATTGATGCTAGAATGTGGTTATGAAAAATGAGAACTAATGCTGGATATGCCTAGAGAATGGAAGTCGAGCGAAAAACATGCATACAAACAGAGTTTCAAACCAAGCATCAATACTAAGCATTAATTGTTACGATCGTCCTGAGATGCATTTTCATTCAACACCCTGTTGCATATACTGCCTAATGCAGAATCATGGGATGCATTAATCTCAAGACAGCAAGTACCTTAACCATGTCCCCATTACAAGCACAAATATGGGTCTAAGTTTCACAGTTTATAAGCATAAATATATAACCCTCTGATGCTAATGTCACACCTTATACGCTGCAATTCTAATGTGTCACCTCGCTTCATTTTACACAAAGTGAGCTTAAAATGGACATCTTCTAGCAATGAAAGCTTATAAGCTTCAATTCTAATCTGTCACCGCATGCTTCATTTCACACAAAGTGAGCTTAAAATGGACATCTTCTAGCAAAGAAACCCATCAACTTAACCATAATTCCTAAGCTAAGTGGGCTTTTGAATGACCATTAACACAAACAAGTCACAACAGAGCAAAACCCAACTTTCAGTCACAAATCAAACATACAAAACCATTCAAAACTAAAGAAAAGAGACATTAAACTTACCAGTCACCGGTTTTGGGATGTCTACTCATAGAAGGAACTTCAAAAGTAGGAGCCAAATGCATCCCTTTATACTTCTTCTTCTCCTCCTCCGTACAGCTCAGCAACCGCGTGATAGGCCCAGGTTGCTTCGCCTTCTTGAAGCTATGCATGAGCCCCACTGTTTGCCAATCGAAGTAATTCTGACACTCCACAGAAAACAATGTATGGATCCTATGCGGAGCCTCCTGACCCCTTACTAAACCTGACCCGCCACCAATCAAGAGCATCACCACCACCAAAACTAATGGCAAGACACTGAATTCAGCCATTGGAGCTGAAATTCAACGCCTGGATTGAAATGGGTATCCCTCAAGATTCAATCTTTCATTGATTTACTGATAGTATTAGAGATTCTGAAAAGTCAAAGATTAGGTGCTTACTTTTTTTTTTTTTTTTTTTCTTGATGTCGCTCTCTGGCAAGAGAACCTGATGAGTAGGCGGCAACGGGAAAGTGCTTAGTTACCTGGTAAGTGACGACGAAATGAATTATTTTAGTTAATGTTATACTACTTATGCCTAAAATCAAATGTAGTAATTAATGAAACAGAAAGTCAACTGGTAAATACAGGAATGTAAGGACAAAGGAGCCCACAGAGCCCAGGTACAAAGAAAACCATAAATGCATGGCCAGTGACAATTGGCCCAAACTAAGAAAGCCTAACAGCAACCTAAATAAATTTGTTGATTCAATGGTAGTATAAATTTTGACTCGAAAATGACCTCTCTATTCTTAATTGAGAGTTTTGTCAATAAAACAAACAATATTAAAAAACAATGATGAAAATAGACCAAAATACTTTGAGCGCTCAAGTGAATAAATAAAAGAATAAAAAAAAGAATAAAAAAAATTACAGGGGCATCCATTGAAAATTATTTTCAAAAATCCAAAATACAAGGACTAAAGTGGAGATTTTAAAAAATTTAACAATGCTTCAATAAGATCAATCTTTACGTGGTGAGAGTACACTTCAAGAGATCAGGGGGAAAATCTTTACAAATAATTTGTATTCAACCAAATCTAGAAACAAATAATTATAATATCATATAAAAACTATAAAAAAACTAGAAAAGAGAAATATTTAAGAAAACTTACCAAACTCTTTGACCATCCTTAAACATTAAATTAAGCAAGATTTTTCCCCGCCCTATGCGCGGGTAGACTTACTTGTCTTAATATATTATTTTAAGAGTTGGAACTAATATTTTAATGTATTAAATTGGGCAAATGCAAAAAAAGACACTTACATTCTATTTAATGGATTGATTTGGTATATCATATATGTACTGTTTTTTGCTTTTAAAAGGTACTCGCACTCAAAAGGTTGTTCACATTTGGTACCTCACCCTAACGTCGGCTATCGAAAATCGTTAAGTGTTCAATGTGGCATGACAAGTCAGCGATCACGTATGCCCTCGCTGACGTGGCATGCCACGCAAGCAAAAAATGACCCGAACCATTTAAAAATGGGTCGGGTCGTCAATTGGAGCATATTCATAAAACGGGTCAATTAACCCAAAAAAACGAAATTGGTAGGTTTTTTGCGAAATTATTTTGCTTCCTGTGCTTACGCGGCGGCCTAGTGGTGTGGTGTGGCGGCGATTCGGTGATGGTTCGGTAGTGGCGATGTGTGTGGGTTTGGTTTGGCGGTGGCGATGGGTGGTTTAGCGGTTAGTATTCAGAGGAAGAGAAGAAGGAAGATTTGGGTGTTCTTTTTTTTTCTTTTTCTTTTTGTCATTTTTATTTTCTATTTCTTGGTGATCGTTTTGATGTACAGACGCAATTTGAATACAATGCACAATTGAGTTTTCACTCAAAATTAAGAACACCAACTGAATGTGTATCATTTGAATTTGAGACGGCTGATTTGATTTATTTATTTCAGACTTATCTCTTTTCTTTTTTGTTTTTTTTTTAATTTTTTTTTGTGTGTTAGGAACTTGATCTTTGTTTTAGTTCCTTTCTCTTTTCTTTTGTTCTTTTTTTTTTTTTGAATTGAGTGCAAGGGAATTCACTTGTATGACTTGTAGTTTTTGAAAAGAAGTGAAAGACAAGTAGTTTAGGCAAAGGAAAAAAAATTGCACTAGATGCCAAAATATATGATGTGGCAAGTCAAGATGAGGTGTCACACTTTGTATGGATGACAAGGCTAAAGATGTGACACGGTATGTGCTGAAATGTGTAAGTGAGGTGGCTGTTTTGAGTAAGGAGCAAGTTTAAAATACTAGGCTCACAATGAGAGATGTGGTCGGCTATGCAACAAGTGTGGTAGGTGACAATTATACTAGCAAACAAAAATTGGACTGCAAGGCCACATGGCACATAAGACACTTAGCTCTTTTTCCTTGCATGAGTATGAGCAAATGAACTTAGAACATGAACAACCAACACGTTCAAAGGGGGAAGAAGAGAAATTAACGTGTTAGATGCTTGCAAACACCAAAATATGTAGATTTAATGTTTGGACAAGATCAAAAGGCTAAAAGACAGAAAAATTTGAGTTTACTCAAATTTATCAAAAATGGACAAAATGGACCCGAGACTTGTGGAAGAGTTTCTAACCGTGAAAGTTGAAAAGAAACTTGGAAAAGGCCGGTCTAGTGAGCAGTTGGAGCTCCGCTACCACTTGATACGAGCCTCCTTAGAGACCCTTAGCGAAACGGCGAAGAGGATGGCCGAGGTGTGGTTCTAGCTCACTTTAGGAGATCGGCAAGAACATGTGTGAGCGATTCATAGTTTGTTGGAGTAATTATAACGCGGAAGCAATGAAGGTAACGGAAAAGGAGAAGGAGATGTATTGATGAAAAGGGAAAAGACAAGTATTGAACTTGAAAGTCACGGCTAACCCTTCTAGGGGCATTGCCTAGACAACCTAGCCACAAGACGAAAAAGGATCTCAACTTCAAGAGCGGCCTTCCTAAGGGTAATTCCTAGGCAACCCGCTCGGTTTGAAGAAGAAGAAGATAAAGGTTTGAAGAACCCTAATTAGCTAAACTAGAGAGTTTGGTCTTAGTTGGAGATTATCACAAAAGCAAAGACAACCCTAAAATTAGTCCATCTCCTTCTTTAAATACTTAAGCCTATTTATAAAGGGAAAGTACCCTCACACCCTTGGACGAAGGGGAAGACACGCTGCCTTGGAAATGGGCTAGGGCGAGCGCACAGATGGGTCTGGCGCATGTGCGGGCTGGCGCGTGGACGAGGGCGTGGATGGGCTGATGCGGATGTCCTCATGGGATGCTAGGGATTGTGCGGGCACGCATCATGGGATGCTAGGGTTTGCGCGTGCGTTCCTCATGCTTTGACCGACCAACCTGTGAGGTTCCTCGCTAAGACTTCCCTTGCAATTTGCGGCCTTCGAAGGCACTACGGTGTGAGCGATGACATGTAGGCACGTCACCCACCCTTCGTGGGCCTTTAAGTCAGCCTCCTTATCCCTTAGGGCCTTTAGTAGTTGGATCACCATACCCTTGCTCCTAGTGAGGTATCAAGGTAGTGTCATGCTCGTATCAATTGCCTCCCCGCTTCGTGCCTAGGAGGACGACATAACGTCAAGGCTGCCTTATTAACAGTGAAAACGGGGGGTAGCTTCTCTTAAGAGGAAAGTAAGAGGCCTAAATGTACCTGGCCTCTATAACACGTCTATATCCTGAGAACAGACTATCCTTGCGTCGATGACTGACGAGACCTCGACGCAACCCAAGAAAATTCCCTTGCTAAGATTTCCCCTTTACCTGATTTTAACTCATTATCTCTTTATCTGCTCTGTTTATGATTGTTAATTCCTTTATTTTATTATTCAAGTCTTTGTTAGATATCGTGCCCTTGACATCTCTGGTTGACTTGCTCGACCACTAAACCTCCACCCCCCCCCCCCCCCACCCCCCCCGCGCCCAATTTTGTGTTACCCTTTATGCATATCTTTCTGTCATATGTTTAAGGCAAGACTTAGTAGTTTAGCCTCCCTGTGGATCGACCTTGTTACCATTGTATGCAAATTAGTTTGTGTATCTAGGCCTCAGGTTTTAATATTATTTTTGACCCGTTTCGACGGCGAGTCAAATTTTGGCGTCGTTGTCGGGGAGGGATTTAATTTGTATGACTAGGAGATCTACTCCAGACCTCATACCGCTTGACCTCGAACTTACCAGAATGGAGAGAGGACTTCGAAGGCAAGCTAGAGGACCAGCTATCCCTAATCCTGCCCTCGATCGAAATCTAGCTGATCTGGATAATCCCGAGGGTTTCTTTTTAGAAGAGTTCCCTTTCTTTCATCAAGACCTCGACAACGCTGAGTTTGTCCACCCCCATATACCCAATATAGAAGACCTACGACCACCGCCCCCGCCACCTGTTGATTAAACAATAGATGACCTTAATGCTCCCCTAGAAGCTCCTAGTAGCTGTATCGTTTGGCCCGTTATTCAACATGACTGGATACTCAAATCCGTTGTTATTCATCATCTTCCATCTTTCCACAGATTGCCCAAGGAGAATCTGCATCGCCATTTACAACATCTTCACTCAGTCTGTGAGGCCATGAAGCCCACTCATGTCGATATCGACCAGGCCAAGCTACGAGCTTTCATGTGGTCCCTCAAGGACGCTGCCAAGTATTGGTTCTACGACCTTCCTTCCAGATCTATTACGTCATGGGCTGAGATGTCTAAAGGTTTCATGGATAAGTATTATCCCATAGCCACAACAAGCGTGACTCGCAAGCAATTAGTTTCTATTGTGCAAAAGGACGACTAAAGTCTAGGGCAGTACCATGAACACTACAAGAAGATGCAAGCCTTGTGTCCTTCGTACAATCTGACTGATCATGCCCTCATCCAGTACTTCAACGAAGGTTTAAAATGAAATGACAAAGCTTTATTGGACGCCGCAACTGGTGGTTCCCTTTGCGCCCGCACCCCAGCTGCAGCCAAAGCCATAATTGAGCTCATGGCCAAGACTATTATTGCATCTGAAACAGTAGCAAATAACAACCAAAATTCCCATGTTCCTGTCATGCAAGGTCAGTTGGATAACATCACGAGCATGTTGCAGAATATGGCTTCAGGACAAGCTGTCTAGATCAAGGCCTATCAGATTTACAATTTCGTAGATTATGCCACAGACGCCTGCCCATTTATCCCAGATGAAATAGCAGTTAATGCGGTTGGAGGATATAACATCCCTTATGGCCAGAATTACAACCAAGGCTAGAAACATCCAGATTTCAGCTGGTCTCATAATCCACAATCGTCAGGCCCTAGTCAACCACCACAACAACAATACCAGTATGGTAACCAACCTCAGCCTCCATTCAACATGCAGAACTTTAGGCCTTGACCCCCATATCAGCACAACCAGCAGTATCACCACTAACCGTCTAAAGATTAGGCCCTTGCCCCTCCGCCAACTGATGAGAACATCAACTACAAGAGTGTTATTTCCGAACTCCAAAAGCAAATGAGTATGACGAGTGCCGAAATGAAGGAGTTGAAAAGTAGAGGTTGACTTCCTAGGAAAACTGAACCAAATCCGAAACACGAAGCATGTGCCATGACCCTTCGAAGTGGTACTAAATTACCACCTCCGGTACAACCTACCCTTGACACCGCCCATCCTCTAGAACCCGAACTCAAAGTTAAAAAGAAAAAAGAGCCAAAAATTCATGATGTGATGGTGGACCGTATCCATTCCCCGAGAGGATCTCCATGAAATGATCCGAATCCACCCGAGTTCACACAAGAATACATTCACCAAATCCTTGAACCTCCTTTTCCCGAACACCTTGTTAAGTCCAAGAAGGATAAAGAAGAGCGTGAAAATTTTGATATCTTCAGCAAAGTTGTCATCAATATCCCTCTGCTCCAAGCAATCAAGAGTGTTCTACGCTATGCCAAATTTTTGAAAACCTTGTGCATCAACAAACGCCACATGGCCGGCGTTAACAAAATCAGCGTGGGAGCCAATGTTTCAGCCCACATTCAGCAGAAAATTCCTCCTAAGTGTCAAGACCAGGGCATGTTTATTATCCCCTGCAAGATTGGGACGGTTGATGTTGGAAAGGCCATGTGTGATTTAGGTGTTGGCATTAATGTCATGCCCTTAACGATTTATAACCGTCTAGGCCTCGGTCCCTTGAAAAGTACAAGACTTGCAATCTAGCTAGCTGACCATTCCGTCATCTTTCCAGAGGATGTCTTTGTCCAAGTTGGGGGCGAGCTTATTTTTCTAGCGGACTTCTACGTTATTTCTATGGAAGGAGATGGCTCTGCCGAAGCCACAGATGTACTTCTGGGCAGACCGTTTCTTGCCACCGCTAGGGCCAAGATAGATGTCCACGATGCTACCATTTCACTTGAATTTGATGGCCAAATCATTAAATTCAACATGCTTGATTCCATGCGATATCCTTCTGAATTTTCTAGCCTCAATTATGTTGATTTAATTGATCTATTTATCATTGAAATATCTTAATTAAATTCTGTTAATCCATTGCAACTTGCCCTCGATAGGGGCCTTACACCAGAAACTTTAGAGGACTTGGCCTCGATAGTTGCTACACCCCCCGCGTTGCATTCAACCATTTCAGCCCTAGAGGAGCTGCCTATTCTCTCTCCAGAACCGCCTGTTGTCTCCCCTCATCAAGATGACCATGTCAAACTCCCATCGTCTCTAGAGCAGGCACCGATTCTTGACTTGAAAGTCTTGCCCTCACACCTTAAGTATGCTTATCTTGGCACCGAAAAATCTCTTCTGGTAATTATTTCCAGCAAACTGAACGAACCAGAAGAGAAAGAATTGATTTCCTTGTTGAAGGAATTCAAAAAATCGATCGGATGGACGATAGCCGACATCAAGAGCTTATCGCCGGCCTTGTGCACCCATTGAATCCATCTTGAGGATGCCAGCATGACGGTCCGTCAACCTCAGCGTAGACTAAACCCTCCCATGATGGAGGTGGTAAAGAAAGAGGTGCTGAAGTTGTTAGATGCCAGAGTCATCTACCCTATCTCCGATAGCCCATAGGTGAGTCCCGTCCAAGTCGTGCCCAAGAAGACTGGTATTACAATCACTACAAGGCAAGATGGTGCTTTGATTCCAACCAGAATTCAGAATGGCTGATGACATGTATTTTATGCATGTTTTTTCTTCTAGTTTTGCCTTGATTTAGGCCTTGATACTACTAATCCACTTGTATTTCCATCTTTATCACAGATCAAGGCCAAGAAGGAGAAATGTGCGAAAAGACTTACTTTCTGGGTGATTTTTGCGAACTCCAAGCTTCAAGACCATCGTAGAAACCAAGGACCAATTTCTTCATCGAGGCCTATCATCGAGGCCTGTCATCGAGCCCTCGATGGACCAAGAGCCTTATATCTACGTGTCCTCGCAGCGGTGCTTCCACGTGCCCCTTCCAGAGTATTCTAGAACATTCTAGACCGGAATATTCCCAAAGATGTTGATCTCCTACCCTCGACAATGTCATCGAGACCTCGATGAGTGCAAACGGAAAACCCACGTGGCTCCACTCCAATCACTCCACGTGTCCTCCCTGGTGCATGTCAGATGTTCTGCGTGGATCCCAAGGAATATTCCCCTTTTCTGCCATCGTGGGTCACCCCTTTTGCAGGAGTATGGGCTCCTTGTGTTGTACTTCCCTTAGCTGGAATTTTGTCCCTTAGTGGGTGGCTGGTGTATATATACAACCTTATGTGCTAGGGTTTCAGCACCTCATGACACTTTAGATATTTTACTCTTAAACTAATTTCAGTAGCCTTCTTCTAGTTTATTAGTTTTGGGACTTGTTCCTCCCTCTTCTCTCCATAGCTGCTGGCTCCAAGCTTTGTAACAAGCTCCATTAATCAAGTTTTATCCTTTACTCTTCCTTTATCTTTTATTATGTTATTTCCATCTTTTATTTGTTTATCTCTTAACATGAGTGGTTAAAACCCACGTTCTTGGTAAAGGTGTATTGAGGGTTGCTTGGGTAGATTCGAGGCCTGATTGCTCTTAACATGTTCTCTTTGTTATATCTGGTTGCTTGTCATTTTAATTCCATTTTTGCTTAGGGTGATTCGAGGCCTGATCAACTTTTAATCTTCCCTTTGTGATTATTGTCGTGACTCTGCAGTGATTACTAGCGTGAGACTGTTTGGTAGGTGTAGACAACTAGATTAGTGTTCTCGGGTAGATCTGGGTTCATTCGTCTAGGGCATGCAGCTGGTTAGGGTCCTGTCGTGATCCTGACAAATCGAGGCATCGATCCCTAGATGTGTCTTGTTCTTTATCGATGCTCTGACATTCTGTCCGCTTTGTGCTAGTGACAAGCTAAAGTGAAAAAGCCTATCTTTTGATGACAAGATAGGTGGCTGAGAGGATATCAAAGGATCGAGGCCACCTTATTAACAGTGAAAACGGGGGGTGGCTCCTTACGAAAGAAAGCAGGGGGTCTATGTGAAAACATGACCCCTATAGCACGTCTGTAACGTTAGAACGGAAAATCTTTGCGCTGATGACAATCGAGCCCTCGACGCAACCCAAGAAAGCCCTTTACCAAGTTCCCTTCTCCTTGACTTATTATCTTTGCTTATTAACCTGATTGTTTACTTTGCGTTTTATTTTATCTCTGATCTTTATTATTATTATTTACTTATCGTGACCTCGATTATTGCTTTCCTTAGTTAGAATTGTTAGCTCTGATCATTCTCTTGGTTAACTTGATTAACCTATAACCCCCCCCCCCCCCCCCCCCCCCTTTGTTGTTGTGATTCTGTGCATTTTTACCTCTATCATACAATCGAGGGCTTGATCTCGTTTCTCTCAATCTCTGTGGTTCGACCCTGTTACCGCTTTACACAAATTAGTTTGTGCATCTAGGCCTCAGGAAATATATTATTTTTGACCCGTTTCGACGGCGAGTCAAATTTTGGCGCCGTTGCCGGGGATTGTGACGAAACTGATTTTTCTCTTTTGTTTGCATGACCAGGAGATCTGCACCAGACCTACTACCCGTCGATCACGAGCTTACTCGAACTGAGAAAGGACTTCGAAGATAGGCCAAAGGACAATCTACCAGTCGTAGGGACGCCTCACGTCCTGCCCTCGATAGTCATCGATCTCACTCGGATAATCACGGTATTCTATTTCATCAAGACCTCGACAACCCAGTTCTACACACTATGGAACAAGATCCACCGCCCCACCCTCCTCCTCCTCCCCCTCCTCCAGGTCCCGATCATCCACCAAACATCCAAACCATCGATGACCTGAATGCTGCCCCTGAAACACCAAGCACCTGCATTGATTGGCTTATCGTTGCCTATGACTGGACGCTCAAATCAGCAGTCATGCACCATCTCCCCCTTTTCCGTGGCATGGCTAAGGAAAACTCTCATCGACACCTCCAGCAGCTCCACAATATCTGCGAGACCATGAAGCCCACCAATGTCAGCATAGAGCAAGCTAAGCTCTGTGCCTTCATGTGGTCCCTCAAGGACGATGCCCTCGATTGGTTCTACGACCTCCCTCCTAAATCCATTTGATCATGGCCAGAAATGTCCAAGGTCTTCACGGACAAGTATTATCCGGCGTCCATGGCCATGATCACTCGCAAGCAGTTGGTCTCGATTCTTCAGAAGGATACAGAGAACCTCGATCAGTATTATGAGCGCTTCAAGAAGATGCAGGCGTTATGCCCCTCCCACAACCTCACCGAGCATGCCTTGATCCAATATTTTTTTGAAGGTCTGCGAGCCCACGACAAAGCCCTGCTAAACGCCGCCACAAACGGCTCTCTCACCCGCCTCACTCCTGCTGCTGCCAAGGCCACGATCGAGCTTATGGAAAAGAATGCCATGCACATGATCAACAACAGCAATCAAGATGCCCGCTCAGCAGTGATGGAAAATCAGTTGGCAGTCATCACGAGTATGTTATAGAGCATGGCCTCGATTCAGCCTGTCCAAATGAAAGCCTGCCAGATCTGCCAATTTTCGGATCACCCCACCGATGCCTGCCCATTCATTCCAGATGAAATTCAAGTAAATGCAGCAGGAGGGTATCATGCCCCATATGGCCAAAATTACAATCAAAATTGGAAACAACCCAATCCCGGATGGCCAAACAATCATCAATCATCGGGGCCTCGACAACAGCAACAACAGAATCCTTATGGCAATCACCTTCCCTTCAACATGCAGAACTTCATGCCCATACCTAGCTACCACAACAATCAGTACCGATATCAACCCCCTCAAGGTCAGACCTTCAGCGTACCACCGATTGATGAAATAGATCTTGAAAAGAAAATAGCTCATGAAAAAAGGTAGCGGACCTAGAGAAGCAAGTGAGCATCATGATGGCTGAAATGAAAGAGTTGAAAAATCAAGGGAGATTTCCTGGGCAGACTGAGGCCAACCCAAAGCACAGTGTGTGTGCTATGACTCTTCGCAGCGGTCTCCAATTGCCTTCTCACGAAAGTCGAGACCTCGATGGCAACCCATCTAGCTCCTCTCTTCCAGGCCCCGACGATGAATCTGTCGAGCCCTCGACCAAGAAGAAGAAAGTTCCTAAGCACAAGGAGGCCAAGATACCAGAATGTATGGAAGATCGCATCCGCTCTCCTAGAGGAATGACCCCGCATAATGATAAAAGTCCTCCTGAGTTTACCCAGGAGTATATTCATAAGATCCTTGAACCACCCTTCCCTCAAAGGCTGGTCAAGACCAAGAAGGAAAGTGAGGATCGTGAGATTTTTGACATGTTCAGCAAAGTCCAAGTCAATATTCCTTTGCTGCAGGCTATAAAAAACGTTCCTCGGTATGCTAAATTTTTTAAAACTTGGTGTGCTAACAAATGTAATATGATAGGTGTGAACAAGATTTGTGTAGGTGCGAACGTCTCGGCCTCGATCCAGCGAAAGCTACTGCTCAAGTGCAAAGACAAAGGTATGTTCACCCTCCCCTGCAAAATTGGCACTACTAATATTGGTAGAGCTATGTGTGATTCAGGTGTAGGTATCAACGTCATGCCCTTGACGATATACAACAGTCTAGGCCTTGGAACCCTCAAGCCCACCGAGACCTCGATCCAACTAGCTGAAAAATCCGTCATCCATCCCAAGGGGGTCGTTGAGGACGTCTTGGTCCAAGTTGGTGATTTCATCTACCCAGCCGATTTCTTTGTGATTGACATGGAGAATGGGAATTCTGTCAAGGCCTTGGACATGCTCCTGGGCAGACCATTCCTTAAGACAGCAAGGGCCAAGATCGATGTCCATGACGCCTCGATTACTCTTGAGTTCGACAGCGAGACCATCAAGTTCAATATGCCTAACGCTATGCATGACTCTATTGAGTTCTCTAGTGTTAATTTTGTTGATATCATTGATCCTATTGTTGAGAAAGTTTCTACACTTGCTGCTGATGATTCTCTATAGCTTGCCCTCGACAGGAGTATTTCGCCCACCATGCTGGACACCTTCACTTTGACACTTGTTACTTCAGAGCACTCAGTTGTTGATGCTATTGACCCCATTGTTACACAAGTCTCTGATCTTAATGCTGACAACTCTGCACATCGTGCCCTCGACGGGAACATCACTACTAATGCACTGGTAGAGGCCCCTAAGCTGGAGTTGAAGAGCTTGCCCTCGCACCTCAAGTACGCCTACCTTGGCGAGCATGACACACTCCCGGTGATCATCTCTAACAAGCTCAATCCTGCTGCAGAGCGCGATCTAATTTCCATACTCAAAGGATATCGCGAGGCCCTTGGATGGATGGTCGTCGAGGTTACGACACTCTTACCAGCCCTATGTGCTCCTCAACTAGCCCCGGTAACTTTCGTACCTACTCCTGATGTCCCTGATAACAATCCACCTAAGGAAAAGGGTATTTCTGTCTATTGCCCTGAGCTGAAAGAAGAAATCACTGTTCCTACCGTCGCGGTGGAAAGAGGGCCACCGCCCACCCCAGAGGCTAACACCACGAGAGCAAAACAGTG
Source organism: Viola odorata (assembly GCA_963691705.1). Lineage (NCBI taxonomy): Eukaryota > Viridiplantae > Streptophyta > Magnoliopsida > Malpighiales > Violaceae > Viola > Viola odorata. The sequence continues at coordinate 25,196,501 of OY829544.1, read as the reverse complement.
CTCAGGAGTCTCCCCAAACAAACCTTCTAGATGGCTCGAGGAGCTGTCTCACTCTGAGGAATACCATGCGTCAGGGGGGCAACCCAGTCGCTACCCTATCGTGGTAACATTTATCCCATGGCTATCGCCACGGTAACATATCATCTGAAGGGCAAACCATGATCCCTAACGTTAGGGATAGCTCTCTAGCTATTCCCAAACGCGGAAATGCTCAATTCTTCTATATATACACCTCCCCCTCAAAGGAGGCAGGTAAGCATACTCTAACTGGCCTAAGCTCTGCCAAATTCAGTACACATACTGACTTAAGCATCGGAGTGTTTCCGCCGGAGAGCATTGCAGGTACCGCGGACCGTCGTGAGCACAGATCTGAGAGGAGCCGTTCCGCCATACATCCTTCAGCAGAAAACAAAATCTTATCAAATTGGTGCTCTCGTTGAGAGTATTGGTTCTATTAAGTGAGCATCCTTAATAACCAAGCTCCTCCTCCCCGAAGTTAGAAGGATTATGGCCTCAGAGTCAGATCCGGCGCTGTCCCAAAGTTCCAACATCCCATACAACACCCGCAGACGACCGTTTGCCTTCGCTACCTCTGATGCCTCCACCCCAGTGCAGGACGTCACTGCGGGAGAATCAGATCTTCCTCCTGGGCCAAGTTTGGAAGAAATTACATTCCAGATTTGCTCTCCCTTTTCTCATGTAACAGGAACCAGTCGTCTTACCCCCCAGGCAGGGAGGTCCATGATGGGTGAAGCAGACAACCCTTTCGCAAATTCAATAGCAGCTCTCCAAGCTCAATTGGATCAGTTGACAGAGATGGCTGCTGGATTTACTCCTCATGTCTCGAGACCTGGTGTGTCCTCCCAAGAAGTTTTCACTCCGTCCATTGTCAATGAACGACCGTTGTCGCCCCGACAATCCAGAGGAATCCCGTCCTCCTTACCATTCTCATTGGCCCCCATCGGCGTCCCGCCGCTTGCGCGTGGACCTGCTGAACATTCTGGACGATATAGGGGAGGAATCTCTATCCCTGAGGTAGCTCGCCGACGTGATGAGTACAGAGAACATTGGGATGATCGACGGGGGGATATATTGAGAGAGCCATCTCCTAGATACAGTGAAAGATCTAGCAGTAGAGGTCGACGAGCTCGAACTCCAAGAAGCCGCAGTCGATCTCCCAAGCGGCATCAGGAATATGACCCTCAGAATCCCAGATATGATGTTGAAATTCCACACCCGCACCAGCCTCGTGGGGTCCCTGATATTAACATTGGCCATCCGTTCAGTCACCGTGTCAGGCACCATAGAGTCCATCGACACGTGAAACTCCCAGCAGAATCATACGATGGCACGAAAGATCCCATTTCTCACCTCAATAAGGTGAAAGATTTTGTGCAATTCCAAACGCGCAGTGACGCAGCATTGTGTCAGATCTTCGTAATGACGCTGTCAGGCGTGGCACGTCTCTGGTTCGAGGGACTCCCAGCTGGATCTATTGATAATTTTTCTCAACTGGAAGAAAAATTTTAAAGTCGGTTTAGCACGACTATTCCTATCAGGAAGTCAGCAGCTGCACTGTTCGATATCCATCGAAAACCGCAGGAATCGTTGAACGACTTTTTAGGTCGATTTGATCTTGAAATGTCCCTAACGCTAAGGGTCACTATTGATTTTGCGGTTGAGGCCCTTAAACGCAAATGCCGATACGAAAAATTGAGAGACATGCTAACGGTGGACCCACCGATGACCCTGGATGCGCTAAGGCTGAAAGCGCATAATTATGCGAGAATGGAAGAGGAGGAAAATAGAGAATGGATCCGAGACATGCCAACGGACCCATACATGGCCCCTAATGCCCCACATAACAGTGCCCCTGACGTACGACCCACTGATGATCCGGGGCAACGAAAGGAGCATACTGTCAAGACCTCTAACCGACAGAGAGGCAATTTCTCGAAAGGAAGACCTGGAGGGTCCCCCTCTCGGAAGCAAGCGGATTCGCCAAAAGGCCGGATATATGATCCTGACCTTCCATCTCTTATACTCTCACGGGCTGAAATCCTAGCGATAGTCCAACAGCGAAATCTGCCCATTAGATATCCGGCTCCTGTGAAGCCAGGAATGATCATGGGAGGAAGGGAAAACGCATATTGCAAGTTCCACAAGGTCAAGGGACATTCGACAGATGTATGCAGAGAACTGAAATTGGCCATAGAGCGATTGGTCGATGAGGGCTACCTAGGAGAATTTACCACCAAGGCAAGAGAAGAGGCCAGAAACAACCCAACGGGAATGACAACTGATCAGAGGCAAGCGCCTTCGCGCGCCACGGGGGCTAACGCAATTCCCCTTGGACAAAATAGAGAAGCTCTCGTCGTCCATAGCGATCAGATGCCTATGATTAATATTATTGCCGGGGGAACACCCTACTTCAAGGAGGCCATACCACAAACACCCAGTCCTGGGGAAAAGCGCAAGCGAGAAAGCGCCCAGGTAAAAATTGAGGCGATAAATGCCTTAGATAGAATGATATTATCCTTCTCAGAAGAAGACAAAAAGGGTATTGTTTTCCCACACAACGACGCCTTGGTAGTCACACCTGTCATAGGAAGTCACGGGGTGAGAAGAACCCTCGTTGACAACGGGAGCGCAGTAAATCTATTTTCGCTGGAAGCATATAACTTGATGAAACGCCCTGATGGGGAGCTAGCGCCATGCGCGAGGCCAATTATCGGGATTGATGGCGTACCGATACCGGTAGCCGGAATAACATCCTTGCCAGTATACTTTCGAGAAGACACATCCAAGCGCTCAGAAGAGCTATTATTCCTGGTTGTAGACCTAACATTACCATACAACGCTATACTGGGACGACCGTTCCTCAATCGTTTCGGGCTAGCGATATCCCAAAAACACCTGCGAATGAAATACCCCTCGTGGGACGGAGTGGTCTCAATCAAAGGAGACCAGAAACTGGCAGCCGAATGTTATTTGCTCATGACTCAGAGGAGTTGCGACCGCTACGTTTGCGTGGCAGACGATCCTTTTGACGATAAAGAAGAAAAATGCACTCAGCCGTTAGATCAGATGATGTCAATACCTATCGATGAGGACAATGAGGCAAATCTCTTGGTCAGTGAGAAACTGAGCCCTGAAGAGAGCGTGCAACTAACCCGACTATTAAGAAAATGCAAGGGAGAATTCGCATGGAAACCAGCGGATATGCCTGGAATCTCGCGAGAAGTCGCGGAGCATCGACTAAACGTCAGCCCTGAGGCCAAACCTATTCAGTAGAAACGACGCGCCTTTTCATCAGAAAAAGTGGTGGCTATCGAGAAGGAGTTATTGAAACTCATGGACGCGGGGTTCATTCGAGAAGTTCAGTACCCAACTTGGCTTGCTAACCCGGTGCTAGTCCCAAAGCCTAACGGAGATTGGCGCATGTGCATTGATTTCACTGACCTAAATAATGCTTGTCCCAAAGATTGCTATCCCCTTCCTCGAATTGACCAGCTGGTCGACCAAACTGCGAGGTACGCTTATTTAAGCTCTCTGGATGCCAACTCCGGGTATCACCAAATCCCAATGGCTGCAGAAGATGAAGAAAAAACTGCATTTATCACCCCAAGGGCCACATATTGCTATACCGCAATGCCGTTTGGGCTGAAGAATACCGGGGCAACGTTTCAGCGCATGACGAATAAGATCTTCGAAAAACAAATAGGAAAAAATGTAGAGGCCTACGTGGACGATATCCTGATTAAAAGTCGAAGCTTCGGAGACCATCTGGCCGATTTGGAAGAAGTTTTCAATGTGATGAAAAAATACAAAATGAAGTTGAACCCACGAAAGTGCATGTTCGCGTTCCAAACGGGAAAAGTTTTGGGCTACGTGGTTAGCCGAAAGGGTATTCAGCCCAACCCTTCAAAGGTAAAGGCCATTCAGGACATGATATCCCCGCGAACCGTCAAGGAAATACAAAAGCTCACTGGCTGCATCATCGCGTTAGGACGGTTTATATCCAAGCAAGGAGAGAGATGCCTCCCCTTTTTCAAGGTCATTCAAAACAAGGCCCCATTCGGGTGGACAGAGGAATGTGAAAACGCGTTTGCAGGACTGAAAGCCTACTTGTCATCCGATCTAGTGCTAACGAGGCCTGAGTTCGGCGATGAGCTATACCTATACCTGGGAGTAGCTGACGAGGTAGTCAGCGCCGTCCTCGTATGAAGTGAAGGGCATGTGCATCGCCCCGTATTTTTCGTGAGTCACATATTAAAAGACGCAGAGCTACGGTATTTTTCGTGAGTCACATATTAAAAGCCTGAGTCCTCAGGAAGAATGTTAATTTGGGCAATCGAGCTCGAACAATATGGGCTGCAATACAAAGCCAGGCCGGCAATAAAAGCCCAGGCGTTAGCTGACTTCATAGCGGAGTGCACATTCACCAAGGAGGTGTCAAAAAAACTGTCAGAGGAAGAACCAGAAAACTCATGCCTGTCGTTCTTGGAAACGCGCGCAGACTCATGGGTTATCAACGTGGACGGCGCAAAAAATCAAGAGCTAGCAGGAGCAGGCGTTTTCCTGGTAGGGCCAAACGACATAGAAATACGATATGCCATCAGAATCCGGCAGTCGTTATCCAACAACGTCGCTGAATATGAAGCGCTGCTGGCAGGACTCAGAATTGGAAACACCTTCTCCGTGGAAGCCTCTACCGTGACAGAAGAGCAATACGGCTTACGCCTAAAGATACGAGGAGACTCTAAATTGATAATGGATCAAGTCCTTGGAAACTCCCAAGCCCGAGAGCCCGTCATGATTCAATACTTGGCCAAAGTAAAGCGTGAGCTGTCGGAGATGCAGAGAAAAGGCACTCGGGTCATCTTCGAGCACATCCCCAGAGAAAGTAACGAAGAAGCTGATAGCCTCGCCAAGATGGCAGCCAACGCAGACGCCTCCATACCTAACGAGGTACATTATAAGGAGCTATCCATACCCTCTTTCATGGAGGAGCAAGCATCGTTGTGTGTGGAAGAAATAGAAAGTGACTGGAGGATCCCAGTGGTAGAATATCTGAAGCATGATAGGCTACCAGATGAAATTGCGGAAAGGAGGAAAATCCTAAAACGGGCGGCGCGATGTACATATTACAATGTAGAGTTAATACGGAGGCGCTTCTCCCACCCAGCCGCTAAATGCATAACGGAACAAGAAGGCCTGCATGTACTAAGAGAAATTCACGAAGGAATATGCGGCATGCACATCGCGAGCGATACTCTGGCAGCTCAAGTCTTTCGGTCGGGATTCTATTGGCCCACCATACGAAGAGATTGCCATAACTTCATGAAAACCTGTCAGAAATGTCAGGAATACGCTAAGATCCCTCGAAAACCGGCCACGCCAATCTCAGAAATAATTGCTCCATGCCCGTTTGCCAAATGGGGTATTGACATATTAGGCCCGTTTCCAATGGCCAGATCTCGGCTAAAATTCGTGGTCGTGGCGGTAGACTACTTCACCAAATGGGCAGAAGCCGAGGCGTTAGCCACCATCACCACTGAAAAAATTTGGCATTTTTTCAAGCACCAAGTCATTATGCGATTCGGGGTTCCGCGCATACTGATTAGCGATAATGGAGCACAGTTCACAAGTCAATTCTTCAGGGATCAGTGTGCGGAATTCCAGATCGAACAAAGGCTCTCTTCCGTAGCACACCCCCAAACCAATGGCCAAGCAGAGGTAACCAACCGCAGCATCCTTAGTGGCATCAAAAGAAACCTGGAAGGTTCCAAAAAGAAATGGCCAGACGAACTGCCATACGTACTATGGGCCTATCGCATGACTGTTAAGACCGGCACTGGAGAAACCCCGTTTGCGTTAGCATTCGGAACTGAAGCTGTCACACCGGTTGAGATCGGAATGATGAGCCTTCGGGTGGCTCATTTCAGAGAAGAAAATAACGAGGAAAAGTTACGTGCTAACCTTGATGCCCTACCCAAAACACATGAGGAAACATTGCTGAAAACTCTACACTACAAAAGAAAAATGGCGCAATACCACAACCGGCAAGTGAGAGAGCGATTGCTCAAAGCTGGAGACTTAGTGCTCAGAGATAGACGAGCGGCAGGGCAACGCATGGGCAAACTTAGTCCAAACTGGGACGGACCGTATCGCGTCACCCGTATTGTTGGAAGAGGAGCTTACCACTTGGAAACGCTCGATGGAATGCCCCTACATAACTCGTGGAATATAGCCCGGCTGAAGCTATACCACGCTAGGAACTAGCTCACCCTATCTGGTAACATCAATACTATTCTAACAAGATATATCTCTCTGTGTGTTTGTAGTTGAATAAAATGCAGATAGTGAAGCATGCCAGGAGTGAAAATCCTATCCTTGTGATGGCTGGTCCTGATCAGACAGCTCATTAAGACGAGGCACGCCCTGGCATGGCTAAGCGTTGGGAGTGAAAATCCTATCCTTGTGGTAACCGTGCTCATATAGACGGCCCATTAAGACGAGGCACGACCCCAAGGAGAGACCAACTCCGTCCTGGAAGTGAAAATCCTATCCTTGTGGCAACCGTGCTCACATAGACGGCCCATCGAGACGAGGCACGTTCCAGGGGCGCGAGGTTTCAACGCTTAGGAGTGAAAATCCTATCCTTGCGATGGCTGGTCCTGATCAGACAGCTCGCTAAGATGAGGCACTCCCCAAGCCAATCTCCGGCGGAAGGAAGGAGGAGACACTCCAGCTAGAAATTGAGCGGTCGATACCCGACAAAATAAGGCGGGAAAGACATCCCTACTACAACAACAACGTCGTAGCAGGCCTAACGGGGCAAGAAAGCTCCCCTGACAACAAAGGGTGATTTGAATCTGAGCAATGCTGAGTCATTCTCGGAAATGCTATCGGAAAGCAACAATAAGGCCATCGAAAAGGCAGTTGAGGAACCTGAATGAAGCTCATATGAGAGCAAAGTGGGCATATCTATAAAGGCGCGGCAGCAAACGCCATGGACGAATAATTGCGTAAGCAGTATTATGAAACAGAACAGACAAAGAAGTTCCATTCAAAAGGGGTAGCCCAACCAAGGTAAAAAGTGATATCGTTAACATTACAAAACAAGGAAGGGCTCATCGGCCGCAAAAAATCAGAATTTATCTAAAGAAACTAAGGAGCAGGTGGTGCGTTGACTCTTCCTGGCTGCCTCAATTTCCATAAATAGAAGTTGTCATCAGTAATAGTGGAGACCCTCCTATCAAAATACGCAGCCAACTCATAAATACGGAGTTTTTCTATCCCATGATGATGCATCAACGCTCCGACATGAGCCCTCCGTCTTCCCTTAAGTACCATTGATTCTTCTCAACGTTTAAAGCCAGATCGGCAGTCAGCTCAGCATTCCTCTGCCTCTCCTGGCGCAACTCATTCTCCTCGCGAGAAAGGCGTTCGGTCAGAATCCATTTCTCCTCCTCCAAAGCATGCTTGACAGCCTCCAACTCTTGCTTGAAAGTTGTCACTTCCTGACGGGCAGACTCTGTTTCTTGATTGGCAATGTTAAGCGCGTCCACAAAACTCTGACGCTTGTTCTGCAACCTGGTCACCTCCCTCTGCCCGTTTGCGGCAATCCTAGCATTCTCCTCATCCAGGTAATGGAGGTGGCAGAAAAAAGAGAGCGTTTGGGAGCGAAGAAAGTTTATACGCTCCTGCTCACTCCTGGCCGCAAAGGCATCCCTCTCCCTTGGAAGAGACATAATCTCGGCTATCAGGTAAGAGGTAGACGCGAGAATGGAATCATGATCAGTCCCGGCAGGAAATTGCAAATTGTTGTCTCTGAAGGAACGCAAACCAATATGATGAGTGGGCATGAGGGGAGGATTGTAAGTAGAAGCACCGGCTATCAAAGCAGGGGCAGGGCCACCTCTCGCGATACTGGTAGGAGACATCGGAATAAAAAACAGAGCGGCAGGAGAAGAGGGTCGACTGCCGGAACCTCCCGCGTTGGGCACTAGGGACCCATCTCCACCAAATGCTTCAAGGTTAAGGGCACTTGAGTTATGGCCCGTCGCGGTGGAGGAATCACCTAAAATGTGAGGATTACCCCCGAAATCAATACCCTGCGATTGCTCGGCATGAAGGCCACCGCCCTCAGAGACGTTCAGAGGAGGATTCGCAGCAGAAGAAGTAGGGTTGTGCTGAAGCTCATAGCGGGCCTTCTTCTGACGCTCTCGAAGGACCTCGGCAATAGACATATCACCCGCAGAGGTTGACTGAGCAGAAACAGTGGAAGCCTCCTAGAAAACGCAGTACACGCATGATAAGAAAAGTATACAGAAGAAAAGAAAACCTTAGAAAAAAAGGAACGCATACCTGGGTGACTGTGGAAACCAGAGGTATCGCGGTAGGAATGGGATCAACTGTCGCCTCCGAAGAAACAACGGTGTGAAGGGAAACGGGTTGCGTAGCGCGTGTTTTCCTCACTCTCTTCTTCCTTGCGACAGGGGTACGAGGAGGTGGCGATAAGGTAGTACCCGTAGCGGTAGCAATACCTTCCTCTTCCGCAGCGATAGCAGCAGCAGCAGCCCTGGCGGCGGCGGCAACTTTCTTCCTTTGTTCCTGTTTCCTCTTCCTCCGGAAATACTCGGGCTCCCAACCAGGCGGAGGCACTGCACAGTTAAAGAAACGTTAGCGTTAGTACCTCTTGGCAGCACAAAAGGAAAAAGGGCAAACACTCACCCTTTTTGCACTGTTCCATTTCCAGACCGTTAGCCACTTTCCAGGCATCAACGCTGAAATCTAGTTGAAGTAGCGTCTTCAACCAGCCATCTTCTGGATCAGAAAGGGGTTTCCGATGGCCCCAAGCCCCATATTTAATTTTTTCATTGAAGCCGGCCCTCCATAACGGCTCGGGCAAATCAATAATAAAAAATTCCTCTTTCCAATGAGGAACAGAAGACTCGATACCCATAAGCTTCCAGGTAAACGGCTTCAATGAGCCATCTTCATAACGAGGGGATATTGATATCACCCCCTTACGAGAATACAACTGGAAAATGTCATGAAGCAAGGCCAGAGTGGGAGACTCGATTCCCTTGAAACGGCACAGTGCGGCAAAGGCACTGACAACGCAAATCGCGTTAGGGCTCAATTGAGCCAGAGCCAAATCAGAATCAGCCAATAACAACTCAACAAGCGGGTCAAGAGGAAGACAAAACCCATGGTCAAATAACTTAGCATATAATATTCTACTGTTACCGGGCAGAACGTTGTTCAGGCGAAGTGATTCGGAAGCAGCGCGCACGGGATATTCTCTGGGAAATCGCGCATTACATGCAGCAAGCCTACGATTAACTAAAGGCAGAGTATAGAGAGAGGTAGGGGTAATGTTGATTTTTTCTTCTCTGACGGACCCTTGAGGATCCTCCTCATCGGAAGATCTCTTAGTATTAGCCATAACCAATAAAGGAGAAGTGACGAGCAATGAAAGGGTGTGTACCTTCGCAAAGAGAACACCAGGAGTCTCAGACCAAAAAGAAGAGACTGGCGCGAGTTGTTCGTCCAGAAAGCAGCAGCGTGTGAGAAAGGAGATTAAAAAAGAAAAAGGAGGAAGGAAAAACATTATATATAACACTGAAAGGGCGTGACCAATCAGCAGGGGACACATGGCAAAGCAGCGCATCGGGAAATAAGGCACGCGCGAGGAGATACAAATTTAAAAAATGATGACGAAACGCTTCGGCGACTCACGTCTCCCTAGGAGACGCTTGCTTAAAACGCCTCTTCATAGAAAGACGCGTGTCCTTTTCCATCATTGCTTTTCAGATCGCATTAAATGAAAGGACTGCAGCATTTAAATGGCCTAAAAAGCAGCGCTGGCTTAGCCAAACAGCGTGGCAACACAAAGAAGATAATGAAGAGATGGCGGTAGCATCACAATGATTCACGCGAATGCGATAAAGGTCATAGAGCGTCAGCATTATTACAGGAGGAATAATGACAAATGGTTTTCTGAAAAAATAATAATAAAGCAGACAACAATAAAGATAACAAGGGAGGGTCCAGAAACCCGTTGTGACACTTCTCGAAAAGCGAAGCGGCGCCCCTATCTTTGGCGTTAGCCCTTTTCCCCTTCCGAGACAGAAGAACCAATCCCACCTTTGCTAACCTCATCCATCACGGCAGAAATATAGTCAGCAACCTGGGCAGGGTCGGAAGAATTACCTTTGAAACGGGTTGCAAATCCAGAAGTAAAGACTTCCAGGATTTTCTTCTTCCACCATTCCTCCTTTAATGATGTCCTAGCGGATTCCTCGTCTCGAGCAGACATCTCTTCGCAAAGAAGGAGATTTTTCTTCCTCTCCAATGATAACTCTGCCTCCAGAACCTCCACCTTTGCTTTCCCGACAGACCTCTCTCTGTTTAATTCCTTTTGCGACTCATCGCAAAGGCGCGTTAGCAACCCCATTTGCCCCACCGCTTTCTCAAGCTGCACTTGCTTAACGCACAGCGCGTTGGAAAAATTGCGTGACTCGCGATCATGAATCTCGAATAGATAGTTCAGGTGGCGGAAGAAATCCAGAGAATCATTCATCATATGGCGAAGACGAGCCGGTGGAGGAAGCTGAAGAAACCCTTCCTTCTCCTTCTGGGAGCCCAACATCTCTCCTATCAAAGGTGTAGTAAACTCATCTCTGGAAAAAGGTTGGGGAACCCCGACAACGCGAAGACCGTCAAAGCAGAATCCCTTCAAGCCCATACGGTAGGAGGGGGTCTCGGTAGGACTGCCATAAGAAAGATTGATTGACGGAGCGGGAGAGGAATTCCCGGAAAAAATTCCGTGATAGGAGAAAAGAACAGTTGAGGAAGGACTTTTGGCGGTTGCGCAGCAGTCGAATCCGTAGTAGAAGGCGTAGCAACTACGTCAGGAATGCAATGAGAAATTGGAGAATCGGGAGCGTCAACTGTAGGAAAAGGACACGCCATCGAAGGAACCTCCACCTCGGCAGAACACGTAGCAGCCGACGTCTCAGTAACTCCCACCGGTCGGGGAACACTCATCCCAGCCGAAACCGCAGAGATAGGAGCAGTCGCTGCATCCACAGAAGAGGCCCCGGTGCCCTGCTCACCCGTGGTAAATCGAAGTTTCTTCCGACGCAAGGAAGAGGCATGGCAAAGGTCCGACTCGACATCCACATCCTCATCATCGCTAGCAATCACCGTCGTCGCGGCTGGGCTGGGGTCCGTCCTAGAGCTAACGGGCCTTCGCCCTCCCCGGGCAACCGTCTTGGTTCTCCTCCTCGGGGGACGAGCGCTACCCTGATTAGAGCCATCGGCAGGGGGGGAAGCTGGTAAAGTTTGAAGTGGCGTAACATTCAAAGGAGCGCCAGCGTCACCTGGGAATTAACTGTTAGCCTCCTATAACAAAAGAAACGCGCAAAGACAAAAGCAAAGAAAATGCGAAAAGAGGCAGACTCACCCATAGTACACTCCTCCAGAGGCTTGAACAAGGCAAAGCTACGGATGCGGTAGTGAGCACCTTCGTCTAACAGAGCGTTAGCTTGCTCCAGCTCAGTCCTGGTCAATATCGAGGGATTCGACCAAATGGGGCCTATCAGCTCCTGGTTGAAATTAATACGCCACAAACGTGACGGTAGCTCCAGAACAAAGAAACCGCTTTTCCAATCAGCTACACCTTTCTTAAAGCCGTGAAAACGCTGCCAGAACGACTGCACGAGCGCGTCATTCCACCGAGGAGTAATTTCGATTAAACAATTATGGCAATTCATACTAAAGAATTTGCGAAATAAATTGAGAGATGGGGTAGAAATGTTCTTCAACCCGCAAGCGCGAAGAAAAGCATTAACCGCACACCAGGAGGAGGGAGTTATCTGGGCAGGATTAAGGTTATACTCCCGCAGCAGCGTTAGTATCGATTCATGAACAGGAAAGCGGAAACCGTAAAGGAACATCTTAAAGTAAAAAAGCCTACTGTAACCCCACGCCGGATTATGGAGCCGCATATCACTTCCAGGGATAAAGGGCTCATACCCGGGAGGAAAAGTAATACCGTGTTCCTCCAGTTCGGCTTTCAGAACCACATCGCATGTAAAAATACTAGGTGATTGCGCGACCTCTGGATCCATGGGTCTCCAGATAACCTGGCGAGGTCTATTTCTAGCCATAACAAACCAGCAAAAAGAAAATCGGAGAAGGATTGAATTGGTACCTTAAAAGGGAGAGTTACAGAGGAATCGACGGACGACGACGGCCGGCCGGTAAGATATTCGGGGAAGAAGACGAAGGAAGATAAGAGGAAAAATTTGAAGCAAGGGCAAAAGTTCTGAAAAAAGAAAAATGGCCCCTCTTAAAGGATTAAAATGCCACCGCATTAATTGAGCCACCAATCGCGCGGAGACGCGTGTAAAAAGAGCTTGGCCACGTGGAAGCACATTAAAGAAATTAGAAAAAGAGAAGTTATTCAGCGTGATTCCCCAAAAGGGGCGACAGAGTTGACCCAGTCAAGATAACTGCGAAGCAACTGCCTCGGCCAAGCCAACCGCTCACGTTGGCTATCACCAAGGACCAGTAGGTTAACGGAAATAACGACAAAAGAAAAAGGCAGAAAATATCATCTTATTTATAAAATGCCAATAGGCATATACAACACAGAGGCGTTAATCCTCATCAGCCCAATCCATGTCATAACAGTACTCATAGTCCTCCGGAGACGACGGCAATCCACTGTTGTAGGAAAAGAAATGTTCGACAGGTTTGGGCACAAGCTTTGTCGCATGAGCTACCGCCTCGTCATAACGGGCAAGGGAACTCTCCCCAGCGGTAGAAGCCGATGGCTTCAAATCAGTACCATGAGAAAGAGCCTTATTCTCAAAAGAAGGAGAAGGAGGGGCAGACGGTGACGCTTCATCACCTTTTGGTAGCGTCACGTAGTGGGGCACAAAACCGGTAAAGAAGGACTCAAAAGTCTGCTTCTTCACTTTCACTGGTTTCTTACGACCCTGGCGTCTAGCAGGACATTTTGTAAGTCTCCACGGAGGAGTCAAAGGAGGATTATCCGAATCCGGTGAAGTCGGAGGTGTTGGCAAGGAATCACGCCCGCAAAAATCTGTCATGACCGACCTACAAGAAAGCAAAGAGAAGGAAAAGATGAAGATGAACAGGGGAAGGGAAAGCATTTCCCTTAAATAACCCCAGGAAGCGCTCCGATCCTCGCACAGATCCTGAAAAAATCAATTAAGATGTCTAGGAAAAATAACCGCAATGGCAGAAGCTGATCCGGTACCAATATACCTGCTCGTTAAATGCGCCAATCAAAAGGCACCAAATAACTACCCAATTACTCACCCCTGGAACGGCGGCTTTGGAAACAGTTGAGTCAAAGCATTCATTGCTCATTCATGGAGCGCAACCGCTGAAAGGGTATGTACTGAAGAGGGCTCATTTTCAGTTGGGCTTGCCACCAACACATTTAGCCAATGCAGCAAGAAATAAACAAAAAGACTGGAAAAAACAAAAAGCAACCATTTATTTATGGCCTAGGCGGCCTCAGCGTTCCGATATATACATAAAAGCATAAGAGAAAGGCAACAAGAGGAAACAAAGGCAGCGGTCAGGCATTGGATCCTGCATCATCCTCCCCTGGTACGACCGGGATATCCCTCAGCGCATCAGCAACGGAGGTCAGCTCAGCGGAGCAGGCCCTCATCCCCTTCAAGCAGCAGACTAGCAAATCCTTCCGCTGTTGCAGCATCGAGGCAACCACGTCAAGGTGGGCAGTAGTAGTGGCCAGCTTCGCCAAGCTCTCCAAAGGACGGAAGTCCTCCAAAGATATTCTCAGCTATTTGGACAAAATAGGGGTAAGTATCCCCTGCAACTCCAGGACATCCTCCGAGGTCTTGGTGATCATCCTCTCCAGGAAGCCGATGTCACCTTCCGTAAGGTTCTTCAAGGTCAAAATTTTAGAGATCAGGAAATTTCGGGTCAGTTCATCCATGGCGAAATATGGAAAAGAAAGGGACGTACAAGTGCAAGGAAACTTGCGCAGAAGAAACTTCAATTTATAAGCTCTGACAAAAATCATTTAAACCACTTCCTGACGAGGAAACACTCTGATAACTCACCAAGAAGGGGCGTTAGCCCTTGGTAAACACTCGGGCTCATTTTCAGTTGGGCTTATGATAACAATCCACCTAAGGAAAAGGGTATTTCCGTCTATTGCCCTGAGCTGAAAGAAGAAATCACTGTTCCTACCGTCGCGGTGGAAAGAGGGCCACCGCCCACCCCAGAGGCTAACACCACGAGAGCAAAACAGTGCTCAGGAGTCTCCCCAAACAAACCTTCTAGATGGCTCGAGGAGCTGTCTCACTCTGAGGAATACCACGCGTCAGGGGGGCAACCCAATCGCTACCCTATCGTGGTAACATTTATCCCATGGCTACCGCCACGGTAACATATCATCCGAAGGGCGAACCACGATCCCTAACGTTAGGGATAGCTCTCTAGCTATTCCCAAACGCGGAAATGCTCAATTCTTCTATATATACACCTCCCCCTCAAAGGAGGCAGGTAAGCATACTCTAACTGGCCTAAGCTCTGCCAAATTCAGTACACATACTGACTTAAGCATCGGAGTGTTTCTGCCGGAGACCCCCTCCGGCGCATTGCAGGTACCGCGGACCGTCGTGAGCACAGATCTGAGAGGAGCCGTTCCGCCATACATCCTTCAGCAGAAAACAAAATCTTATCAGTCCCCAAAGCCATGACACCAACCCTCGCCTCAACTGATACCGACACCATTTTGACAAGCGAGGGTAAGACACCTAATGCCAATCCATCTCCATATCCTGCCAGTGACACGATCAAGGGCAAGACGCCCCGTCACGATAAGTTGCTCTCTCCTAAGACCTTTGCTACTGGATAGAAAGTTTTACTCCATAATTCTCGGCTTAGGCTCTTTTGTAGAAAGTTGAAGCCTCGATGGACTGGCCCTTACCTCGTCAAGAAGGTGTATGCCTATGGTGTAGTTGAGATTCAGAGTATAGCCACGGGCCTTATTTCCAAAATTCAAGACAACAGATTGGAGTTGTTCCATGAAGGTTTCCACCCCCTCATGGCAGAGCCACCAGACCCAAATTAATTTGAGTATCCAACGTCGAGGCCTCGACGTTAAACAAGGCCACAATCGTGGAGAATTCCACGAATCGTCGAACTACCCTTCACTCTTCCCTCCTTTATATCTTTTCGTTCCCTTTTTATTATTTAATTTTTGCATGCCTTTTATTATTTAAATATTGCATGCCCTTTTCTTGTTTAATTATTGCATGCCTTTTTAATTCCTTTCCTAATTCTTGCATGCCTTTTCATTGTTTAATTTTTTTATGTCTTTTTATTAATTAAATATTGCATGCCCTTTTTTAATTAATTTTGTTCCCTTTTGGCCGTTCCCCAAGTCATGCCATTTTAATTTATGCCGTTCCCCAAGTCATGTTTCCTTTTTAATTTATTTCATTACCCAAGTCAAACACTTATCCCTTCTCATGTCTCTTTTGACCGTTGCTTTCTCTCGTATCCCGCTCACATCTCTTTCATTAAATGCCTTGTCCCCTCTCTCTTTATTTGCATTTAATTTATTTTGTTTTCCCTCTTCTCCCTCACCCACGAGTCATTTGGAATTTTCAGGTGGGAATCCGCGTAATCCGCCTCGCCAACCAGCGCGTGCCACGCGTCCTCTCTATCCATCCAACGCGTCCCGCAATCCGCGTCGCCCTCTCACAGCGCGCCACGCGTCCCAGCCTTATCTAGATCCGTGGCCAACCAGCACGCGCCACGCGTCCCATCCTTATCCGCAATCTGCCTCGCCAACCAGCGCGCGCTACGCGTCCTCCCTCATCCACTCAACGCGTCATCCGCGTCCCAGGGCGCCACGCGGCAGCACCCCAGCGCGCCACGTCAGCCCCTTTTCAAAAAAAAATATCCCCACCACTCCGTCCTTTTCAAAAATATCCCTTTTCACCGACCCCCCCCCCCCCCCCCAAAAAAAAAATAAAAAAAATATATAAAAAAAAACAACGTAAGAAAATACTCCAAACCCCTATCTCTTTCAACCATCATCATCTTCTCCAACCTTCATCTTCTCAACCCACCAACCATTCCGGCCATGGTGAAACAAGTGACACACAAGCGTACCTTAGGAGCGCGACTGCCAGCCATACACCACTCGCCGGAAACCTCTGATTCTTCTTCCTCTCAACCCGCCCCCACCACCGAAAAAAAAAACCATTAAACCACCGCCGGCCACCGCTAAACCAGAGCCAAAAAAGATGAAGGGAAAGCAAGCCCCAAAAACTCTTAAGGAACTCTGGATGAGGTTTTGGGAGAGACTCTGGTGTCCGACGAAGAAGCTCTCCAAGAGCAGCAAGAGCAAGATTCCGGCAGTCCGGAAATTCAGGCATTGGCAACCGAAGTGGCCCGACGCAACCTCCCTCCCTCTTGATCCCCCCCCCCCCCCCCCCAAACAAAAACAATTTCTTTTCCATTTCTGTCTATATACTCTTTTCTTTTCTTTTCTTTTTCTTTTCGTTTAAACTCCTTTTAATTTTTATGTGTGTGCCCCCTTCTCACATTGAGGACAATGCGAGGCCTAAGTGTGGGGAGGGTTTTATATGCGTTTGTTTTAATTGCAATTGGTTAACTGCATGTTTTATTTTTCGCTTGGTGCATGTTTGCTTGTTTTGTGAAATATTTGCAGATTTTCACTCTCGGTTTTCTCTAAGTTTTTGCATGACCTTGCTGCCCTGTTTTGAAACCCCATTTGCATGAGCATATGACTTGAGCACTGATTTTGCATGATTAGACCAATTTTTTGAAGCATGTTGTCTGCCTGTTGCCCCTTATGTCTACATCGAGGCCTGGACACTAGTAGTCACATTTAGCACCTTGTGAGCACATTGAGCTTCCATGCCATATCTTTTTCATGAGTGAATGCATAGCTAGGCACTTGCTAGGTTTGCATGATATCCCTGGGTATAGGCACCATTAGACTTGGGAAAGCAGCAATATGACGAAAGCCTTTGCATCAATTTATTCTCTTTCTTTCCTATTTCTTTCCCTTCTTTTTCTCCATTATGACCTCGACACTCTCTGTTTCTCTTCTAACCATTTCAGCCGTTTCCTTGATCTTTCCTTGGTAGGTGAGTAGCACTTTTTCACAAGAACAGTAAGGGCTAGACGCGGAAAAGATCAAGTGGGGGAAAGATAAAAATCGAGGGCAAACTAGTAAAGCAAGAAAACTTCCTCTCCACCGCAAACCATAAGTGTGGGGAAGCAGAAAAAATCATCAAGCCCTCGACGCTAATCAAGGTCAAATCATCGAGACCTCGACGCGGATCGCTCAAAGCAAGAAAGAGGCAAAAGGTTCCCAGCTGCAGCCCCTGAAGTTTAAAAAGGCAAGTTCAAGGTCTGTGTCTGTAAAAAAAAAAAAAAAAAGAAGAAAAGAAAAAAAAGGAGGTCAAATAAAAGCAGACCAGACATAGAAGCAGTCAATGTCAAAAGTATCGAGCCCTCGACATAGAACGCAGATCGAGACCTCCCCCACTGAAGAATGCAGAAATCATCATCAAGCCCTCGCTATCGCGCCCTCTCCAGCAAGTGCTTACTCACCGCCTCTTTTTTTTTTCCGGCCAGGGATTCCCTTAAACCAATTGGTTATCTTTCTTCTTTCTCTCTTTTATTTCTTCGCATTTTTCCTTTTATTTTCTCTTTCATCATATCTCTTCTCCATTTCTCTAAACCCATCCATCCCCATTTTTCTCTTCCTCTCTTTTTCATGATGCAAAGTTACTTTTTGATTGTTAGATTGCCCAAGCATGTGGATTAATGTACTCGGATTGATATGCAAACTCTGTTTTGTGTTGTGTTATCTGCATTTTGAGTGACTAAACACATAGCCTTGTTTGTGAGTGAGAGCGCAAACACATATCTGGTGAGGATTGCTTGTGGCCAGGCTTGATGTGGAGAAGTTCTACCTTTGGGGTCGTTATCCCTCTAGTTTAATGCAGGTGTGCATCTAGGCAGGAAGCATCATATCGAGACCTCGACAATTGATTGGTTTGATCATTCCAGTGTTTTGGTTGCTTGTGTTTATGTTTTGGGGTTGTTTTAAATTTTGTGAATGCTCGAGGGCGAGCATTGGGCAGTATGGGGATATTTGATGGCATGTATTTTATGCATGTTTTTCCTTCTAGTTTTGCCTTGATTTAGGCCTTGATACTACTAATCCACTCGTATTTCCATCTTTATCACAGATCAAGGCCAAGAAGGAGAAATGTGCGAAAAGACATGCTTTCTGGGTGATTTTTGCGAACTCCAAGCTTCAAGACCATCGTCGAAACCAAGGACCAATTTCATCATCGAGGCCTATCATCGAGGCCTGTCATCGAGCCCTCGATGGACCAAGAGCCTTATATCTACGTGTCCTCGCAGCGGTGCTTCCACGTGTCCCTTCCAGAGTATTCTAGAACATTCTAGACCGGAATATTCCCAAAGATGCTGATCTCCTGCCCTCGACAATGTCATCGAGACCTCGACGAGTGCAAACGCCAAACCCACGTGGCTCCACTCCAATCACTCCACGTGTCCTCCCTGGTACATGTCAGATGTTCTGCGTGGATCCCAAGGAATATTCCCCTTTTCTGCCATCGTGGGTCACCCCTTTTGCAGGAGTGTGGGCTCCTTGTGTTGTACTTCCCTTAGCTGGAATTTTGTCCCTTAGTGGGTGGCTGGTGTATATATACAACCTTCTTCTAGTTTATTAGTTTTGGGACTTGTTCCTCCCTCTTCTCTCCATAGCTGCTGGCTCCAAGCTTTGTAACAAGCACCATTAATCAAGTTTTATCCTTTACTCTTCCTTTATCTTTTATTATGTTATTTCCATCTTTTATTTGTTTATCTCTTAACATGAGTGGCTAAAACCCACGTTCTTGGTAAAGGTGTATCGAGGGTTGCTTGGGTAGATTCGAGGCCTGATTGCTCTTAACATGTTCTCTTTGTTATATCTGGTTGCTTGTCATTTTAATTCCATTTTTGCTTAGGGTGATTCGAGGCCTGATCAACTTTTAATATTCCCTTTGTGATTATTGTTGTGACTCTGCAGTGATAACTAGAGTGAGACTGTTGGGTAGGTGTAGACTCGGGTAGATCTGGGTTCATTCGTCTAGGGTATGCAGCTGGTTAGGGTCCTGTCGTGATCCTGACAAATCGAGGCATCGATCCCTAGATGTGTCTTTCTTGTTCTTTATCGATGCTCTGACATTCTGTCCGCTTTGTGCTAGTGACAAGCTAAAGTGAAAAAGGCTATCTTTTGATGACAAGATAGGTGGCTGAGAGGATATCAAAGGATCGAGGCCACCTTATTAACAGTGAAAACGGGGGGTGGCTCCTTACGAAAGAAAGCTGGGGGTCTACTTGAAAACATGACCCCTATAGCACGTCTGTAACGTTAGAACGGAAAATCTTTGCGCTGATGACAATCGAGCCCTCGACGCAACCCAAGAAAGCCCTTTACCAAGTTTCCTTCTCCTTGACTTATTATCTTTGCTTATTAACCTGATTGTTTACTTTGCGTTTTATTTTATCTCTGATCTTTATTATTATTATTTACTTATCGTGACATCGATTATTGCTTTCCTTAGTTATAATTGTTAGCTCTGATCATTCTCTTGGTTAACTTGATTAACCTACAACCCCCCTCCCCTTGTTGTTGTGATTCTGTGCATTTTTACCTCTGTCATACAATCGAGGGCTTGATCTCGTTTCTCTCAATCTCTGTGGTTCGACCCTGTTACCTCTTTACACAAATTAGTTTGTGCATCTAGGCCTCAGGAAATATATTATTTTTGACCCGTTTCGACGGCGAGTCAATGGCTAGCGAGTTTGTATTGACTATCGTCGTTTGAATGCGGCCACGAGAAAAGATCATTATCCACTCCCCTTCATTGATCAGATGTTAGAGCGCCTCGCGGGCAAGATGCATTATTGTTGTTTAGATGGGTATTCAGGCTTCCACCAGATTCTAGTTGCCCTCGAAGATCAGGAAAAAACCACCTTCACCTGTCTGTTTGGTACGTTCGCCTATCAGAGGATGCCTTTTGGTTTGTGTAATGCCCCCGCTACCTTCCAGCGATGCATGATGAGCATCTTTTCAGAATTCTTAGAGAAGGGCATCGAGGTCTTTATGGATGACTTTACTGTCTATGGCAACTCCTTTACTGACTGTCTAGTCAACTTAAAGAAAACCCTACAGTGCTACATCGAGACCAACTTGGTACTGAACTTCGAGAAATGTCATTTTATGGTCGATTAAGGCCTCGTCTTGGTTCATATTGTTTCCAAGAAAGGCATTGCAGTTGACAAAGCAAAAATTAAAGTAATTGAGTCTCTGCCCTATCCCTCTTGTGTAAAAGATGTTCGTTCCTTTCTAGGGCATGCCGACTTCTACAGACGCTTCATAAAGGATTTTTTAAAAATCACTCAACCAATGTGCTGTCTACTTCAGAAGGACGTGGAATTTATATTTGACGACAGCTGCAAAAATTCATTTGAGCTGCTCAAGACCAAACTCATCATAGCTCCTATCATTCGAGCCCCCGATTGGTCCATCCCTTTCGAGATCATGTGTGATGCTAGCAATCATGCCCTCGGTGCCGTTTTGGGTCAAAAGAAAGATAAGGAAATATACGTTATCTATTATGCTTCTAAGTTATTAGATCCCGCCCAACAGAATTACACAACCACGGAAAAAGAACTCTTGGCGGTTGTCTATGCCCTCGACAAGTTCAGGCAGTACCTCTTAGGCACGCACGTCATCATGTACATGGATCATTCAACTCTTAGATGCCTATTGACGAAGGCTAACGCTAAACCTCGCCTCATTTGGTGGATCTTGTTGCTACAAGAATTTGATATCTTGATCAAAGATAAAAAAGGAAGAGAAAATTTAGTGGCGGATCACTTAAGAAGACTTCCTACCTAAGAAGATGATTCGCATGTACCTATACGCGATACGTTTCCAGATGAATGCTTGTGTCTTGCCCACGCTGTTCATTTTCCTTGGTTCTCAGATATAGCCAATTTTCTCGCCACTGGATCTTTCCGTGCCGACTCCTCACCATCCGAAAGACAGCGCATCCGGAAACAATCAAAGTATTATGTCTGGGACAACCCTATCTATGGAAACACTATTCCGATCAGCTCATCTGAAGGTGTATCACAATGGATGAAGTGCCCTCGATCTTGAGATTCTGCCACTCCTCGACCGAAGGGGGTCATTTCGCGTCAAAGAAAATAGCTATAAAAGTCCTTGAGGCTGGCCTTTATTGGCCATCGATTTTCAAAGACAACTACATGTATTGCGCATCATGCCCTCGATGTCAGGCGACGGGAAATATAGGCGCTCGGAACCAGATGCATCTTACCAACATTATTTCTTGTGAAATTTTTGACATTTGGGGAATTGACTTCATGGGCCCGTTCCTAAATTCCTTTGGCAACATCTATATCTTGCTGGTCGTCCACTACGTCTCTAAGTGGGTCGAGGCCAAGGCAACAAAAACTGATGATTCTAAGGTGGTCGCGAATTTCCTGCTCACTAATATCTTTAATCGATTTGGCACTCCTCAAGCCCTCATCAATGATCGGGGAACACATTTTTACAACCGAGTTATCTCCTCTCTCCTCAACAAGTATGGCGTCACACATCAGGTCTCGATAGCTTACCACCCCCAAACTAATAGGCAAGCCGAAGTTTTCAACAGAGAGATCAAGTCCATTCTCGAGAAAACAGTCAACCAATCTCGAAAGGATTGGAGCTCGAAACTGGATGATGCTCTCTGGGCCTACAAGACAACTTTCAAGACCCCGATCGGGATGACCCCTTATAGACTGGTCTACGGCAAGCCATGCCATCTCCCGGTGGAAATCGAGCATAAGGCCTTTTGGGTAATCAAAAAAGTTAACATGGATATCGGAAAGGCAGGTACACACCGTCGTTTGCAAATTCAAGAGCTTGAGGAACTTCGCGACGATGCCTATGAGAACGCAATACATGTAGTTGCTCTTGCCTAAGACTTTTGTTGTTGGTCAAAAAGTTCTTTTGTACAACTCTCATTTGAGACTTTTTGCAGGTAAACTAAAATCCAAATAGACAAGCCCCTACAGGGTCACGACCGTTTTTTACCATGGAGCCGTCGAGATCCAAAGCCTAGATTCAGACACAATTTTCAAAGTGAATGGGTACCGCTTGAAACCCTTCTATGAAGGATTCAAACCCTTCATAACAGAGGAAGAAGAGGTGGTCAGCCCACCCGTCCAGCCCTAGACGGTTGGTAAACGTCTAGGCCTAGACGATAAAGATGGCCATCTGAGGCAGCGCTTCAAGCTTGATTTAATTCGCCTCTCAGCCTTTTCATTAATTGCAAAACTTTTATTCCTTTCCGTTAATTAATTCTTTTTCCTTTTCATTAAGTAGTTGTTTTTATTAATTAGGATGTTTGTTTATTTTATTTTCCTATTTAATGTTCCCATTTTCCCATTTTTAAACACCACTAATATTCCTCTTATTTATTATTCTTGTCCCATTTTCTCTCTTTTTTATTTATTTATTCCTTATTTACTCCAACCTTTTATCTTTCTCTATCTCCTTACCTCATTTTCAATTTTGAAAAGGATATCTTTTGGCAGTTGGGATACGCAAGCGACAGCTCACCTCCTTTCCCCGCGTGCCACGTCAGCGGAAAGGACGAATCGAATCCCTCTAGCAGCGTGATTCTCTCTCTCCGTCCTTTCTACTCTCCCACGCTTTTTTTTCACTTTCCCACCCCCTTTCCCTATCATTGTCAGTATCTCCCTCTCTCTCACGCATAATCCCCATCCCTGTCTCTTTCTGGAAACACAAACACACCATCACCATCTCACATCAACTAAAAACCCTAGTAACTCCATCTATCACCACTCTCCATGCCAAGGATTAAACGCGTCGCTCACAAACGGAGCTCTTTTCCTCATATCCCTATCACTTCATCGCCTCTCTCCTCGCCTGGCTATTTCCAAACCCTCTCGAGTACTCCTCCTTCCACTAAAAACCCTAGTCCAGATTTCACTATCCCTCAATCCTCTGAATCTTCACCGCCCACCGACTCACGTGTCACAGATTTCCCTCCGGCCGACGACGAAGAATTCATCATCACCGGTTCCGTCCCCCCCTCATCCACCATGACTAGATCCGGCCGGGTTGTACGCCAAGCCCCCAGTTCATCCGTTGCTGGCTCAAAACCTAAAAAAACCAAGTCATCACCTCCGGTAGCCCATAAACTGACGGTGGAGGAGGTCCTGAAGGATTTTCTGGTCTCTGGTTCTGAAGAAGAAGAAGAGGCGGAGATTCCTACGGTCGCTGAGGACTCGAAGGAAGAGGCAGCGGACTAGATGGACACCGACGAAGAGCATATCGGTGAGAGTGATAAAGCCACTGAAGAAGAAGAAGATGAAGATGATGAGGAGAGAGAAATGCGTGAGCCTGCAGAGAAGGCGGCTAGTGAGAAGGAGGCCGCAGCTCGTTCGGCGGCCAGGAAGGGTAAGGCGAAGGTTCAACCAGAGCCTGAGATGCCAGCAGACCGGAAGAGAAAGGGCGTTGACCAGGGCAAGGGCCCAACAAAAGCCTCCATAACTAAGAAGTCACGTGGCCCCGACGGACCTTCCTCTGTCGAGGGCAAGACGTCTGCCTCAGCTTCTGCCCCTTGGTCGTCACCCTAGGTTCCTTCTGATCTCTCTTCTTCTAAAGGTTGGATGAAATTCCATGACAAAGCATCCTTAGACAAACTGCACATGTTTCATTCAAAAGGTATTAGACCCTGTGCGTGCCTAGACATGGAATTTCTTGATGTCATGCATATAGGGTCTCGTATGCGAGAGTTTGTGGGCAATATCGGGTAGGAAGCTCTATTCTTCCTCGAACACCCAACATTCCTTGAGCTCTCCCTTGAGTTTTTCACTTCTTTTTGGATTGTTCCTGAATATTTCAAACCTAAGGAAAAATTTGTGCCCAAGTTGTCTACCCTTGATGCAATTAATTTTAGATTGATGAATGAATGATCTGTCTTGTCTATCGATGCATTTAATTGTTTGCTTGGTTTTGTATCCCCCTTTGAATTAAAAACCCCTAAGTACACTGAAGCTCTGACTGCTTACCCCCCTGATTTTGATGCTAATATAGCTTTTTGGGCACTGACCGGCAATCCCAATGCTGAGTTCAACCCTCGAACTTCGAAAGCCCATGAGATTAAGGACCCTTGTTTGCTCATCTAGCACCGATATCTAGCCCTTACCTTCGCAAGTAAGTACAATAATTCGGGCCAGCTATCGTTGCAAGAAATATTTTTCTTATGGTGCATGTTACGTGGGTATAAAGTCAACTTAGGGTACTGGGTTGCGAAGGCCATTACTGGAATTCAACAAAATTCTCGCAACCCAGCATTTGGTTCTCTTGTTACATTGCTTGCTCTTAGTCATCATGGCCTCGATCTGGAAACTTATAACCAACTCACCCCTATCCCTTTTAAATTATTAGACCCCCAGACCCTTGATGGGATGGGGCATCTGTGTATCTCACGCGGTGTATTGAGTTTTAGTACAGGTCTTACGCCGCAAAAGGAGCAAGTTTTTGGAACCAAATACAAAGGCGACTTCACATACCCCGAAGCGGCCCAGTCACCGACGAAGCCCCATCCTGCCTAAGCTAGCTCATCGGGACCCTCAACCTCTCATGCACGAGATGATCCCCCATCGGACCCCACCATGATCAATGCATCCTCCATCGAACAACTACTCTAGGCGATCCTCACAGAACTTCAGGCCTTGACAGCTGAAGTAGCGAGACATAACCTCCCACCCTTCTGATCCCCCCCGAGAACAAACAATAATCTTGCCCTTGAGGGGGGCTCAAAATATTTTCACCCCTCTTTATTTTTCCTGCCGAACTTTTTTTAAATTTTTGTCGAACCTTGTTTGTGCCCTTCCCGCATTGAGGACAATGCGCTGCCTACGTGTCAGGAGGGATTTAATTGCTTGCGTGTTTATTTCTCTTTTTCTGCATGAATGAGTGTTTATCTTTATTGCTTGTTGCATGATTGCATGTTTGTTGTTTTTATTTTCGGAATTTTCTTTTTGAGGATTTTTGCCAAAAGGATCGCACTGCTAGTTTTAAAACCCCATGCATGAATGTAACGCTGATCTGTGCATAGAATAGACTGCCTGGCATTGTATCTTTCCCTAGTCATGCATTCTCTGCCTGTTAAACCTTATATCTGCATCTAGGTTTAGACACCAACAATCACTAAAAGCATCCAGTGAGCACTTTGAACTTCCATGCCATATCTTTTTTCTTGTGTAAATAGGATTCTTAGTAAGGAGCTAGCTAGACTTGCATGATATCCCTGGGTATAGGCACCATTAGACATAGGAAAGCATCGATTTGACGAAAGATTTCCCATCAATGCCTTATTTCTTTCTTTTCTTTCTTTTCTCCCTTTTTTCTCTCATTTTCTTCATCTTGCCCTCGACTCATCTGCCCCTACGCCTCTCTTTTCTTTCCTTTTCCTAACCATTTGAACTTATTTTTTTAATCTTTTTCCTTGGCAGGTAAGGCAGCGATTGTTGAGGGTAGCGTCGAGGGCTAGACATCCAGAAGGACGTGCAGACAAGACCAAGTGTGGGGAAGAGGAAGAAGTTAAGGCTTCAGAACAGAAAACAAAGATCTAGGGCAAGACAAACAGAAAAAATTCTTCATCCCTAATCTATTCTAAAAAGATTCGAGTCCCCAGAAAAGTCTAAGTGTGGGGAAGCCGAAGCAGATCTAGGGCAAGAGCCAAAAAGAAGAAGTCAAATCTTTCTGCCCCAGAAGAATCGGTTCGTGTCACTTCTTTCATATTAAAAAAAATAAAAATAAAAATAAAAAAATAAAAAATAAAAATAAAAGAATAGGGGGCAATACGCGAACAAAAGAATATCTACTTCCAACGCCGCAGCAAGAGATGAACTTCCCGCCCACGAAGAAGAAACCCTTCGTCTAGCCTTCGAATCATCATCGTGCCCTCGATGAAAGTTGCCTTGCCACTTCGCTTTTTTTCCTAGCCAAGGAATCCATCTAGGTTCTATTTGGTTATTTCTCTCTTTCTTCATACTTCCTCTCTTCTGTTTTGTTCTTCCCTCTTTTCCTTTCCTTTTTAAGCTTGCCTATCCCCCTTTCTTTATTTTTGTTGATGCGTTGCTCTTTCTGATCGATGATTGCCCATGCATGTGTACTACGTACTCGGATTGATGTGCAAGTCTGGTTTTATGCTGCGCTAATTGCATTTAATTTTGAGCGATAAGCACTCAGCCTATTTATGAGTGTGAGCGTAAACACTTATCTGGTGAGGATTGTTGGTTCATGGGCATGATACAGGAAAGTTTCGTCTTTAGGGTCGTTATCCTTCTGACGTGATGCAGGTTTTATCTAGGTGGAGTGTGCCTTGGCGAAGTCCGGATTGTTGTCTGGTTTGTTTAGATGCTTTGATATTTTGCGTTTATTCATGCTTTGGGGTGGTTTTCAATTTTGTGGATGCTCGAGGGCGAGCATCGGGCAGTATAGGGATATTTGATATAGCGTATTTTAGTCATATTTTCCTCTGTATTTTTAGGCTTATCTTGGGCATGATGCTGCTAATTTTCCTTTGAATTCGTACTTTTTGCAGATCTAGGCCCAAAGAGGAAAAGATGCTGAAATACGTCCTTTTTGTGGAGTTCTGCTGTGGATCTCAAAGCGTCGAGGCCTAGCTGTTTCTCCTTTCGTCGAGCCCTTGATGCCAGTTGAGTTGTCTTGCCCAGGACTCCCGTTTGGGTCATCCTGAGCCGTATTTTACCCCGAGCTCGCTGCCGCACGTGCATGCATCTCCTCTAAGGCGCGCTCAACACGATTCTTGTGGGATTCCTCCCCAGATTCCATTTGGCTCCCCTAGGAATATTCTTTTAGGGCGTCCTCCCTTTTTGTCCCTTTCTCCTACCTGTCCTTTGTCTTCTAGTGAGCTTGGAGAGTATTTAAACAGTAGTTGTAAGGTTTTTAGGAGAACACCATACATTATTACATCATAGTATCATTTTGGGAGCAGCCGCCACCCTCTTCTTGGGATTTGTCACTCCCATTTCTCTATAGCCACCGTCGGCATTACTGTTCATACAGGAGCTTTAGCTCCGGCTGGTATTTATTATCATCGCATTTCCCTTTCATATTTCTTCTCTTTTATGCTCTCCCTTAAATCTATTTTGTTATTAATTAATATGTGTGGCTAAGTTCTTAAACTTAGCAAGGGTGATTTAAGGGTTGTTTGAGGATTGTCATGAGACCAAATTGTTCTTAATATGTTCTCTTTGCTATATTTATGATAACAATTGATCAAACACTAAGGGTACATTCGTCTTTTCACCTCAAGTCAAAGCTGGACCATTGCAGACCATGACTGGCGATAGCCACCTACCGCCCCGTGCTGACCGAAGAACCCTGGGATGGTCGACATCAGCGGGGGGGACTCACGCGGTATCCTCTCATCCCAGACAGCCTTGGCAGCACCTCATTGGTGATACCTCATTGGCGATACCTCATCCAACTGACGCCTGCTGACGTCATCTTGGGCGTTACCTTTCTTTGTTAATGCCTACCCCCATGGGTAACACCCTCTCTTTTTGCCTATAAATACCACCCCTTCCCAAATCAAAGGTAAGGCCAGAATTGCTACCCAAATCTCTGCCAAATTATCCAGCCATACTAACTTAAGCATCGGAGTGTTTACGCCGTAGCCCCCCTCCGGCGCTTTGCAGGTACGACAGACTGCCGTTACAGTGACTCCGGGCGGCCATAATCTCTACCCCGCTTTCTCAGAAGTCTTAATCCTAACAAATTGTTGCTTTCATTGAGAGGTTTGGTTTAATTAAGTGAGCATCCTTAATAGCCAAGCTCCGTTCTTCTGAAAATCGGAAGATTATGGCTTCTAATTCAGAAACCATTCCTCCACACTCCCACGATGGTGACGTCCGTAGGGAACTCTTCCCTACCACTTCTCCCGACATCTTCGAGGCAACACACGCATATTCCTCAACGCAAACAGACTTTCTCTTTGGATCAACTATGAGCGCACTATTTCCTCAGATGAGCGCCCCCGCGTCTCATATGACAGGACCGAGTTATTCCACTCCCTCTCTTATAGGATCCATGATAGACAGCGCGAATAACCCTTTCACGAGTTCGATTTCAACCCTTCGTGCCCAACTGGACCACTTAACGGAATTAGCCACTAGATTCACGCCTAGTGCTTCTAGATCAGGCGTTCCATCTCAGTTTGTTTTTACTCCACCTATCATCACAGAACGACCGTTATCGTCCCCATTGTATGCGAATGTCTCTCTGACGCTGCCTGCGTTGAATACGCCAATCAGTCTTATACAATTTGCTCATAGGACATGTCTCACCCCCTTTTTGGATTTTTCTTAATGCGATGCGAGTTTGTGACGAGATGTGAGACAAAATCGGACTCGTCTCACATAATGCAATGAAGTCGCAACCCTAATTTGTTTATAGGTTTAGGGAACCTATTATCATGGCATAAAAAATAAAACTAAGGCAAAATGGGTCTGAACCCGAGAACGGTAGTTCGGGGTCGTATTATGGACTCGGGAAGGTGTTAGGTACCCGAGTCACATCCTAAAATGGTTACCGGAAAAAAGAAGTTTTAATCATGCTTGGAAAAATAAAGAGTCCTACCTTAGTAATCATGCCCAATGGATTAAATTAAATTTTAATAATTTTAAATAGTCATGCGTACGAATATATATATATATATATATATATATATAGAAATAAGAAATTTAAACCCTTTGAGGGATTAAATATCGACAGAGAACAACAGTGCCTGCTAGATAACCTCTGGCATATACAGACAGCTCCCGTAGCAACACAGTTCAAGGTACAATGCTTAAATGCTTTAAGCATGTACTTCTCTGAGAAGAACCCAAAGATACAGAAAAAATCCTTTTCACATTATGTCATTTATAGAGGTTTGAAAACAGGTGTCTTTAATAGTTTCAACACAGTAAAAAACTACATCATGTGTCAAAACCCAATCTATGTGGGTTATCACAGTTTTGCAGAAGCCTTAGAAGAAGCAAGGGCCCAGTTAGGCCCAAACTTCTACATAGAACCTGAAACAGTCAGACCCTATTCAGAAGTGGCCCAAGAGAATCCCAGTCGACTAATAGCCAGATTAGAAGACAAAAACAGAAAGCTAGAAGAACAACTAGCACAGCTTCAACAACAGACTACCAACCAAATAACCTTCATAGAACAAGAAAAGATTGAAGCAGAAAGAAAAATCAAACAGAAAGATAGTATAATGGGTAGCTTAACTACCAAATTACAGCAATTAGATAAATTTATACAGGAAAACAAACAGAAACCCAAAAACAGAAGCTTTTCACAACTTCGAGCTAGGCTATTAGATATGCCAGCCTATTTCACCCTTAAACCATTGTTTGACCAATGGCCCGAAGGGGAAGAAATTATAAAACAGAAAACAGAAGAAAGACACTTAGAAGATCTAATCAATGCACAGAAAAACTTAGTAAAAATTTACTTCGAAGAAAAAGACTGGAAGTTCAAAGGAGTGAACATAGTACAGAAGCCCTACTGCAGACTTGCAGGAATAGTCGCAAGACATATCAAAGTCAAAGGAACAGCGATATATTTCTAAGTTTCTGTCTACATCGATCTCTTCTTCTAATTGGACTACTGTTTCTGAACTGTTACTTCCTGACCCTCTACTAAATACTCTTCCTAAGAATGAATTGTTTACCTCGTCTCTAGAAGATACACTTCTCCTAGATTCTTCTCTTCTACTTGGTTCCTGTACTGTTCTACTGGATCCACTAAAAGGTGTAAAGTTATTCATTTTCTAGGTAACCAGTGATTATATTTAATAGGTTTAACACTAACTCTTTGATTGTTGTCTAGTTTTAACCTATCTAAGGCTTTCGTTAATCCTACGATATCTTGTGACTCTTCTGGTCTTTTGTCTGTAGATCAGGTCTTTTTAAATTCTGTAAGAATATGTTCGTTTTGTCCTCTGATGTAATCTAAATTTTCTGTTATAATTTTTATGAATCTACTATTTTCTGATATAACTCCTGTTATATTACTAATCTGTTTATTAATAATTTCTTTTTCTGTTTCTAGGTGATTTCCTAGAC
Source organism: Viola odorata (assembly GCA_963691705.1). Lineage (NCBI taxonomy): Eukaryota > Viridiplantae > Streptophyta > Magnoliopsida > Malpighiales > Violaceae > Viola > Viola odorata. The sequence goes on along the minus strand of OY829544.1, from coordinate 25,166,159 downwards.
TTATGATTAGATCTGTTAATCCGTTTAAATGAGCGTTTGAACTATGAAGTTTATGCTCTACAGATTTGTCTATTCTGCAACTAACTTCACTTCCTTCTGTAGTTATTCTGTATTTCTCTTTTGATACTTCTAAATCTAAGTATTCGATGTGTTTTAGCCTTGGATTTGCAATTTTTTAAAACTTGAAGGATGTTTAAAAGATTTTTCAAATTTTTAGAGAGTTTCTAGCTTTATAGCATTAGTTCCCTTTTAAGATTAAGCCCAATTTTTAATAGCCTAAATTAAAATAAACATAAAACCATCTGCACAAATTTATGATAAGCAGAACTTTAAACAAGTTCTTTAAGAAAACTGACTCACCCTAGCGGGTTCGTGGCTAAAGCAGGCTTTACTCCGTCTGTGGATACCCTGACCACGCCTGTCTCGGTCTTTGTCAGATTTGCCCAAAGGAAACGTCTGAGCTCCGCTACCAATAAAATACGAAGGCCGGATAAACAAAAGCTGGTGTTGAAGATATACAGTACCAGTAGTCACCGGTTTGACTCTTTTTTTTTTTTTTTTATATATATATGGGCTACTGTTTAGTGCTTGGGAACTAAGGGGCTGTTTAGGCTAGAAACTAGAGAGAGAGATTAGTGAGACATAGAGTTTGAAGGAAAATGCTCTCGTTGTATTGATTTTTCGTATGTTACAACTGAAGGAGAAGTCTCCTTATATAGAAAAACTATCAACAAAGGCCAAGACAGGTGGCCATTAAAGAAAGGCTTATCTAAAAGGAATCTTATCTTTTTACAAAAGTTGGTCGGCCAAAGGTAAGTGGTCGACAAAGATAAAGTTAAAGAAATAAAAGAAACGGTCCTAATTTAAAGTAGCAAAAGTAAAGAGATAAAGTTAGGCGGCTAATGGACAGCTGTCTTCTGTGTTCATCATGGCTGATGTCTATCTCTGTGTTCATCATGGCTGACGTCTCGCTTCCTTCTAGAGATCTCTGTGGGTTTCTGGAATATCGACGTCATTGTCTTCTTCCATGTCTGTTATCGCGTTGTCTTGGAGATCTGTTACTAGATTGACGATGTGTTCTTCATCTAACAGTCGTCCATCTCCTGAGTGTGGTAGGAACATCCTCCACTCTCTGGTGCTGTAGATTTGAATGAAATACCCTTCTCCTAAGAGACGATACTCCATCCATTTTTCTGGTGTATATAGGCTTTGGGGACTCTGTGCTACTTTGTTGATTTCTGGGTTTTCTATTTCTTGGAAGTCATAGGGAGATAGTGAAATCCCCATATGAATATCATGAATGCTTTCTTCTTCTCTGTCTGCCGAAAAGATGAAGATTCTTTTCTTTGCTGGGATAACTTCAAATCCTCTGGCCACTGGTAGTGTGGAATCAATGAAACATTCTAGTTTCTTTCTTATTGCCATGTTTCCTGCAACTAGAAAGAATTTTTCTCCAAACTCTTCTAGATATTTATCAATGTTTCCTTCTTCTTCCAATTTGAATGTGATTTTATCAATCATTCCCATATGGAAAAAAGAAAGAATTTTCTGGAATGGCATGTCTGTGCTGTTTAGGTCTACTTGTAATTTGAATAGTCCTGCTGTTCCTTTGACTTTGATATGTCTTGCGACTATTCCTGCAAGTCTGCAGTAGGGCTTCTGTACTATGTTCACTCCTTTGAACTTCCAGTCTTTTTCTTCGAAGTAAATTTTTACTAAGTTTTTCTGTGCATTGATTAGATCTTCTAAGTGTCTTTCTTCTGTTTTCTGTTTTATAATTTCTTCCCCTTCGGGCCATTGGTCAAACAATGGTTTAAGGGTGAAATAGGCTGGCATATCTAATAGCCTAGCTCGAAGTTGTGAAAAGCTTCTGTTTTTGGGTTTCTGTTTGTTTTCCTGTATAAATTTATCTAATTGCTGTAATTTGGTAGTTAAGCTACCCATTATACTATCTTTCTGTTTGATTTTTCTTTCTGCTTCAATCTTTTCTTGTTCTATGAAGGTTATTTGGTTGGTAGTCTGTTGTTGAAGCTGTGCTAGTTGTTCTTCTAGCTTTCTGTTTTTGTCTTCTAATCTGGCTATTAGTCGACTGGGATTCTCTTGGGCCACTTCTGAATAGGGTCTGACTGTTTCAGGTTCTATGTAGAAGTTTGGGCCTAACTGGGCCCTTGCTTCTTCTAAGGCTTCTGCAAAACTGTGATAACCCACATAGATTGGGTTTTGACACATGATGTAGTTTTTTACTGTGTTGAAACTATTAAAGACACCTGTTTTCAAACCTCTATAAATGACATAATGTGAAAAGGATTTTTTCTGTATCTTTGGGTTCTTCTCAGAGAAGTACATGCTTAAAGCATTTAAGCATTGTACCTTGAACTGTGTTGCTACGGGAGTTGTCTGTATATGCCAGAGGTTATCTAGCAGGCACTGTTGTTCTCTGTCGATATTTAATCCCTCAAAGGGTTTAAATTTCTTATTTCCTCCATCAGGAAATTCTGTGAGATACATTGTTCCAAATCTAATCTCGTTCTGTGCTACTCTTCTAGTAGAGAGATTTCTGTTTACCTGTGTGAATGGAATCTGTATGTTTGAGGATGATGATCCTCTTTCTGTGATTGTAACTGGCATTGCCAAATTATTTCTGTACATAATAGTTCTGTCTGATACTGATTCTTGAGTATCTTGTTTCTGTTGATCTTCTGTCTGTTCTTGGAACATCTGCTCTTTGGGTTTTAACACCCGTTTTTTCATCTCTGCCTGTATCATTTAAAGAATTTTTCAATATTTCTGGATAATAAATTTGCTAAACTGTTATTTTTTCCTTTAATATGTTCGAAACATATTTTGTATCCATTTCCCTGTATTAAATTTTGTAGATTAACCCATCGGGTTCTGTTTATTTTCTTGCTGTTTTCGTTTTTAAGAAATTTAACTATGGCTTCACAATCTGTTCTAACTGTGAATTCATTATGTAGATATATTTTAAATTTATCTAAAGCATTTATTAATGCTTGGATTTTATAGTCTAAACTCGTCCAATTTTGTCCTGTTTTAAAATTACCACTTGTATATGCAGTAATTTTTTCTGTTTCTTTATCTGAGTACTTACTGGGTTTGCAAAGCATTACTGCTCCCCAACCCTCTTTACTTCCATCACATTCTATAATAATATAATCTGTGGTTAAGGGTAATTCTAATGGTTTTATCTTCTTAACTTGTTCTTTAATTCTTTTTACTAATTCTATGTCTTCTTTGTTGAAATTTCTTTGACCATTCTTTGTTGTTTTGCTATATAGAGGTCCTACTAGTTTGCTTAAATTTGGAATAAATTTTCTAGCGTAATTTAATATTCCTAAAAAGGCTTGTATTTGTTTTAATCCTTCTAATTTGTCTGGAAAATTTTGTATTTTTTCTGCTATATGTGGTTGTAGTTCTATCTTTCCATTTCCTATTTCTAATCCTAAGAAGGATATCTTTTTCTTGTATAACTCCATTTTTCTTTTACTCACTACTATACCGTGTTTTTCTATTTCATGAAAAATCTGTCTCAAGTGTTCTTCGTGTTCTTTAATAGAGTTACTTGCAACTAATATATCATCTATATAAACTAGACAGAATTCGTATTTTAAGAATATCGAATCCATAAATCTTTGGAAGACTGCTGGTGCATTCTTTAAGCCAAAAGAGAGAACATTCCATTCAAAATGTCCTTCTGAGCATGTGAAAGCAGTCCATTGTTTAAACCACTCTTCTAATTTTAATTGATTATATCCTGATTTTAGATCAAATTTGCTAAAAATCTTTTTCTGTTGTATTAATCCTATCAGGCTATCTTTGTTAGGGATGTTATAGGCATCGTCTATGGTGTTACCATTTAATCTTTTATAATTATAAACTATTCTAGCTTTTCCTCTTTTGATTTTACTATGATTTCTTACTATAAATGCTGCTGATCTGTGTGGGCTGACTGATCTTTTTATTAATCCCTGTTTTAACATTTCAGGAATTTGTTTTCTAAATTCTTCTTTGTCTAATGGACTATAGTCTATATTAGCTGTTACTATTCTTATATCTGGATTTTTAATCTGCATTTTTACTTCATAATTTACTTTACTTTTAGTGATATCTTCTCCTATTAATCCTATCTTTTCTAATTTCTGTATTATAGGATAATTTTTACTAGTCCTAATGTCTGGTCCTTTTTCTAATTCTAAGGCCAATTCTTTTCCTAGCATAGTATATGTTTCGTTTTCTATATACTCTGTTCTCTTATTTTATATATATATATAAAGGGAGTGGTATAAAGGGGGTGTCCGGTGAAAGAAAAGAAAGGGAGTGGTATATACGCAGCGGTTGGTTTGTTTTGAGAGAGGGAGAGAAAAGTTTTCTCCGACGAGATAATGTACAGTCGCCGGTTCGACTCTTTTTTTTTTTTTTTTTTTTTTTTTATATATATGGGCTACTGTTTAGGTACGGGGAACTAAGGAACTATTTGGGAACTGGAAACTAGAGAGATAATTTAGAGAGACATATGTTGAATGAAATTGCTCTCGTTGTATTAATTTTTTCTCACACTAACAAATGAAGGGGAAGATCCCTTATATAGAGAAAACTATAAGGAAACGGCCAAAAAAGATGACCGACACTTTCTAAAAAGAAAGAAAAAGGAACGGTCTTAAAGAAAAGAAAATAAAGCTAAAGAAAAGAAAAGATACAATAATTACATCCTGTCAACAGACAGGTGGCTATCTAATCTTTCTATCTTTAATAGCTGTCTTCTGTGATCGTCATTGCTTACGCTTCTCTTCTGTAGACGTCATTGCTTACGTCGTCCTTCTAGATGTCTCTGTGTGTATCTGGAATAGTGACATCTTCTTCATCGGCCTCTGTCATTTCTTTATCCTGTAAGTCTTCTATGAGATTTAGGATATTTTCTTCCTCCAGAAGGCGTCCGTCTCCTGAATGTGGAAGGAACATTCTCCATTCTCTAGTGCTGTATATCTGGATAAAATATCCTTCTCCTAAGAGCCTGTAGTGGATCCAATTCTCTGGTGTATACAACATTCTAGGACTCTGTGCTGCCTTGTATACTTCTGTGTTGTCTAAGTCTTGAAAATCATATGGTGCTAAGGTCACCATCTTGATGTCTTCTATGCTTTCTCTGTCTCTGTCTGCTGCGAAGATGAAGATTCTCTTTTTCGCTGGGACTATACCGAAACCCAGCATGGCAGGGAGAGTGGAATCTATTATACATACTAATTTCTTTCTTACCGCCATATTTCCTGCAATAAGAAAGAATTTCTCTCCAAATTCTTCTAAATATTTTTCAATTTTTCCTTCTTCTTCTAGTCTAAATGTGATCTGATCTACCATTCCCATATGGAAAAAGGATAAAATCTTTGGGAAAGGCATGTCTGTGGTATTTAGGTCTACCTGTAATTTGAACAGACCTGCTGCTCCTATTTCTCTGATATGTCTTGTAAAAGGTCCTCTGTGTAGAGAAAAAGGTTTTTGAACAACCTTTACTCCCTTGAATTTCCAGTCTGTTTCTTCAAAATGGATCCTAACCAGATCCTTCTGTGCATCCATAAGTTGTTCTAGATGTCTACTTTCGGTTTTCTGTTTTATTATCTCTTCTCCTTCTGGCCATTGGTCAAATAATGGTTTGAGGGTGAAGATAGCGGGCATGTCTAACAATCTAGCCCTAAGTTCTACAAAACTTCTGTTTTCAGGGGTTCTATTCTTTTTCAAGAATTGATCTAGCTGTTGTAACTTTGTATTCAGAATACTTACTGTGGAATTATGCTGTTGGACTTGCCTTTCGGCATCATTCTTTTTCTGTTCGAGGTAATTAATCTGTGTGGAGTTCTGTTGCTGGATTTGGGCCAGCTGTTCTTCTAACTTTCTGTTCTTATCTTCTAGCCTTGCTATGAGCTGGCTAGTATCTTCTCTAGTTACTTCTGAGTAAGGCCTGACTGTTTCAGGTTCTATGTAGAAGTTTGGGCCTAATTGGGCCCTTGCTTCTTCTAAGGCCTCAGAGAAACTGTGATATCCTACGTATATGGGATTTTGACACATGATGAAATTCTTAACTGTATTGAAACTGTTAAAAACTCCTGTTTTTAAACCTCTGTATATCACGTAATGTGAAAAAGACTTTCTGTGTATCTTAGGATTTTTGTCTGAGAAATACATGCTTAAGGCATTTAAGCATTGTACTTTGAACTGTGTTGCTGCGGGGAGGGTCTGTATGTGCCAGATATTATCTAGCAAACATTGCTGTTCTCGGTCTATATTCAATCCCTCAAAGGGTTTGAATTTTTTGTTGCCTCCTTCTGTAAATTCTGTAAGATACATTGTACCAAATCTAAGGTCTCTGTTTGTTCCTCTAGCAGGAGAGGCTCTCTGTGTGGATGGAACCACTTTCTGTATATTAGAGGATGATGACCCTCTTTCTGTAATTGTGACTGGCATAGCTAGATTGTTTCTGTACATGATAGTTCTGTCTGATACTGATTCCTGAGTGTCTTGCTCCTGTTTGTTTTCTGTCTGTTCTTTGAACATCTGCTCTTTGGGTTTAAGCACCCTTTTCTTCATTCTTACCTGTATCATTTAAATAGTTTTTCAATATTTCTAGACAGTAAATCTGCCAAACTGTTATTTTTTCCTTTTATATGTTCGAAACAGATTTTATATCCATTTCCTTGTATTAAATTCTGTAAATTTACCCATCTTGTTCTGTTTATCTTTTTACTATTCTCGTTCTTTAGAAACTTAACTATAGCTTCACAATCTGTTCTGACTGTAAATTCATTTTGTAAATGAATCTTAAATTTGTCTAGAGCATTTATTAATGCTTGAATTTCGAAATCTAGGCTAGTCCAATTCTGTCCTGTTTTGAAATTACCACTGGCATAGGCGGCAATCTTTTCTGTTTCTTTTTCTGAATATTTGTTGGGTTTGCAGATCATGACTGCCCCCCATCCTTCTTTACTACCATCACATTCAATGATGATATAATCTGTTGTTAAGGGTAATTCTAATGGCTTAATTCTTTTAACCTGATCTTTAATTCGTTTTACTAATTCTATATCTTCCTTGTTGAAATTTCTCTGTCCATTCTTTGCTGTTTTACTATAAAGAGGTCCTACCAATTTGCTTAAATTGGGGATAAATTTTCTAGCATAGTTTAGTATACCTAGAAATGCTTGTATCTGTTTTAAACCTTCTAATTTATCTGGAAATTTTAGAATGTTTTCTGCTATGTGAGGCTGTAATTCTATTTTTCCATTTCCTATTTCTAATCCTAAAAAGGATATTTTTTTTTTATACAACTCCATTTTTCTTTTACTGACTACTATGTTGTGTTTTTCTATTTTCTGAAAGATCTGTCTTAAATGATCCTCATGTTCTTTTATAGTATTACTGGCTACTAAAATGTCGTCTATATAAACTAAGCAAAAATCGAATTCTAAGAAAATAGAGTATATATATATGCGAAAAAGTGTGAAATAAATAAAAGGGAAGAAACATTTACTTGAGAAAGGGTATGGACGATTTTACCCTTTTGGATCGAGGGTATGAGGCGTACATGCGAAGGGCATTGATTGTTTTTTCCCTACGAAGTCGAGATCATTAATTCGGAAAATGATAATCGAAATAGATAAATATTTAATGACTCATTGCGAGTGAAATAATTAATTTTAGCGATTAAATGTGAGTGAAATATTTTATTTAAGCATTCGACAACATAAGAAAATAATTAAATAGTGTGAGAATACGAATGATCAAAATCAAAATTATTGTACGCAAGTGATATAATTATTTTTGACGATTATACGTAAGCAGAATAATTAAACATACAACAGTATACGAAAAAAAATTTAATTAATTAAACATGCGAGCGTACGAGAATAATAATTAGTACAAGCATACTGAAAATTAAATAAACAGTACAAGCGTACAGAAAATTAAATAAACATTACAAACGTACAAAAAATTAAATAAACAGTACAAGCGTACGAAAAATTAAATAAACAGTACAGGCGCACGGAAAATAAATAAACAGTACAGGCATACAAAAATTAAATAAACAATACAGGCATACGAAAATTAAATAAACAGTACATGTGCGGAAATAAATAAACCGTACAAATGTACGAAAATAAATAAACAGTACGAGTAAAAATAAAAACGACAGCCAGCCCACTGGGCTGGCCTTTCTCTCCCGCGTGGGCCAACTGGCCCAACCTTTTCCTTTCCATTTGGGCTTGGTACAAACCAAGCCCATGATCAATCAAATGACCAGCCCAAGCCTTCTTCTTCCTTATCCCTCCACTGTTCTTCTTCCTCCTTTAGAAAACGGAACAGCGTGACAGCAACGGAGCAAGGAAACAGCTCGACAGAACAGCGGCTCCCGCGACAGCAGCAGGCGATGACGGCGGCGGGCCAGCAGCGTCTTCTCCCTCACCGGACCCGCGATGGTGGCGGCAGCAGCGCTGCGTCTTCGTCTTCAACCTCCAGCTGCCATCGAGGCAGCAGCAGCAGCGAGGCGGTAGCGGCGGCGTGGCGGTGGCAAGACAGTAGCAGCAACGAGGAGGCGGCAGCGTTGACTCCCGTACGTCAGCTCCGGCGATGCAAAGGGACCGATAAACGAAACAAGAAATGGAAAAACGGAGAATTAGAGCAAGTAAATAAAGCAGCAAAAATTAAATGGAAATGAACTACTACTTGCCTTGCTTGTCGCCGAAAGATTTGAGAGAAGAAATGCTTCCGAATTTGTGTCTGTTCCTCCGTGAAATTTGTGGGTTTGTGTATGTGAACTCCCCCCTCTCCCGTTTGGCTCCGGCTGCGATTTAAAGGAGCTTGAGGCGGTGGAGGATATGAGGTGGCCTGATGACGAGGACAATGAGCAGTGGCGTGGCTCGAGGAAGAACGTGAGGCTCGAGGAGGAGAACAGTAAGGCGGTTTGAGGAAAAGATGTGGCTGAGAATTGAGTTCGTGCATGAACCAAATGCAAAATGCATGCCTACGTGGTAATTACCTCCACCATTTGATTGTGGTTGACTTTCAAATGTCAATTAGATCAACGGTGGAGATGAGGTTTGATTTATTATTTAATTATTCAGTTTAAGCTGACTGTACCAGCAATTTTGCGAGAAAATAAATATAAACTCGAACTGAAAATGTTAAAACGTAGAATAAAATAAACTAAGATAAATAGCATACAGTAAGTAATGAAAACTTCACTATATTGCTCGATAAAAAATATTCGCTTGTAAGTAATAAAAATTCGAGCGTAACAAAATGCTAAAATAAAAATTGTACAAAATGCAAAGAGATAGTGCGAGTGAGAAAAATAAGAAAAAGTATGTAGCTAATGACCAAAGTTGTTCGACTATCAGCTTCGAGAATTTGACTCGGGAACCGATACGGGTTCGAACAGAAAAAGTGATAAAAATGCGAAAAATGTATGAAATAAAATTTAAATGACATTAGGCGTGAAAATAAACATCAGTTAGATAAAAATAAACGAACGTGTGATTTTAGAAAAATGACGTTTAAAAATGTGAAAGACGAAAAATTTTAGAATCCAAAATCGGGTAGCAACAGTTGCCCCCTCTTTACTGTCTTATCAAAAATTCAGTGTAACCGAGATTTTTGATGAGCAGTAAAGATGGTTGCTCCCGAACCAGCAATGGTTTGAAAAGATGCAAAATGTAAATGCACTCCCTGATAATGGGATGAAATGTAAATTGGCGAAAATGTAACTGACGACTTCCCTGATAGTGGGGTAAAATGTAGATGAAATGTGAATCAGGTAAGGCGAAGGTAGCACTCGCAGTCCATACCTTTGTGCAGAAAAGTAAATCAGGTAGGGCGAGGGTAGCACTCGCAGTCCATACCTTGGTGCAGGAAAGAAACTTAACATCTGAACTGGGACACCGCAATTCTCAAACGTCGATGCAGAAAATGTAAACTTCAGCTCCGTCGAGGGTCGTACTCGTAGGTCGTCGCTGATTGATGCAGAAAAGTAAACTTCAGCTACGTCGAGGGTCGTACTCGTAGGTTGTCGCTGATTGATGCAGAAAAGTAAATGCAGAAAAGTAAACTTCAGCTACGTCGAGGGTCGTACTCGTAGGCCGTCGCTGATTGATACAGGTAAATAAATACAGAGAAGTAAACTTTAGCTACGGCGAGGGTCGTACTCGTAGGCCGTCGCTGATTGATGCAGAAAAATAAATGCAGAGAAGTAAACTTCAGCTACGTCGAGGGTGGTACTCGTAGGCCGTCGCTGATTGATGCAGAAAAGTAAATTTCAGCTACATCGAGGGTCGTACTCGTAGGTCGTCGCTGATGGTGCAGGAAAGTAAAAGTCAGCTACGTCGAGGGTCGTACTCGTAAGCCGTCGCTGATGATGCAGGAAAGTAAAAGTCAGCTACGTCGAGGGTCGTACTTGTAGGCCGTCGCTGATGATGCAGGAAATTAATGGTGATGTAGCTTTGCTCGAGCGTTGTTGCCCCCGAAATTTTGAAAAAGTGGGGTTTTGAACCGCCACACGAAACTTGGAAGGTGGGGTTTTGAACCGCCACGCGAAAGTTTGAAATGTGGGGTTTTGAACCACCACACGAAACTTTGAAAGGTGGGGTTTTGAACCACCAAACTTTAAGGTGGGGTTTTGAACCACCACACTAAAGTTTGAAAGGTGGGGTTTTGAACCGCCACTCGAAAGTTTGAAAGGTGGGGTTTTGAACCGCCACACTAAAGTTTGAAAGGTGGGGTTTTGAACCGCCACACGAAAGTTTGAAAGGTGGGGTTTTGAACCGCCACACGAAAGTTTGAAAGGTGGGGTTTTGAACCACCACACTAAAGTTTGAAAGGTGGGGTTTTGAACCGCCACACAAAAGTTTGAAATGTGGGGTTTTGAACTGCCACACAAAAGTTTGAAAGGTGGGGTTTTGAACCGCCACTCGAAAGTTTGAATGGTGGGGTTTTGAACCGCCACTCGAAATTTTGAAAGGTGGGGTTTTGAACCGCCACACAAAAGTTTGAAAGGTGGGGTTTTGAACCGCCACACAAAGTTTGAAAGGTGGGGTTTTGAACCGCCACACAAAAGTTTGAAAGGTGGGGTTTTGAACCGCCACACAAAGTTGATTGAGGACTGGCAATGTACTCAATTCGGGTGTTTATTGGATGTATTTATTGGTGGAAATGTGATCCACCGCACGAAGTTGATTGGGGAGTGGTAACGTACTCCATTCGGGCATTGATGGATGGTGGGGGAGCGTGATCCGCCGCACAAAATTGATGGTGGAGTGGTAACGTGCTCCATTAGTATGCTTGGTGGATTTATTGGTGGAAATTACACTGAAGTATATCTGTATCCTGCAAATAGGGAGGAAACAAACACGAAGCAGCAATGGGTGGAAAAAGAGAAAGCAATTGATAAATGGGAACAATGAAATCAAATTATGTATGTTTTATATGAAAGTATGCCCCCAACATTTGATAAAAACATCTTCCCTATCAAGAGAAGGTTCAACAAGTTTATGCATTTCTGAAGAACATGTCATCCAGTTTCTATCATATAAGTATGCTTGACACAAGCCTAGAAAAGCATCTGCATCTTGCCCAGGAGATAACGACCTCAAGGATAAGACTTTCCCGCATCATGTAGACATAAGCAATCCTCACCAGATATTGGTGTTTGCGCTCACACTCAGAAACAAGGCTACATGTTTACACTCATAAAAATGCAACAAACATAGCGCAAAATCAGATTTGCAATGTCAATCCGAGTGAATAAACTTCTAATAAAGATGCACATGCATGGGCATTCATATAATCAAGAGGATTTTGCAAGAGAAAGGAAATAAAGTGTGTAGACCGAAAGAAGAAGTCTATTTGGAAAGGAGAATGTTGTTTAGCAGAAGGAAATATGGTTTTAATGAGCAGCGCACAACTGAGGTTGCTAGCCGGAAGTAAGCTTCACGAAAATATAAAAAACAAAGAAAATCAATAAGGAAAAATTATAGAAACCCTAGATATCAGGAAAGAAACCCTAGATATCAGGAAAGAAACCCTAGATATCAGGAAAGAAACCCTAGATATCAGGAAAGACCTAATAAAAATTACCAAAGAAAATATTATAAAAAACAATTTAATAAATTTAAACCCAATAACCAAAATAAAATCCCTACCTGTTTTAAGTGTGGACAAAAAGGACATTATAAAAATAATTGCAGAATGAAACAGAAAATTCAAGAACTTCAAATTGATGAAGAACTTAAAAATCAAATGATACAACTATTAAATTCTAGCACTGATGAAGAAGACTTATACCTAGAAAATACTAGTAGTGAAGAATTGGAAATTGACCCAATTCAGGATAACTCATCCGAAAGTAACGAACAATCTGAAGAAGAAAATACTAATATTTGCTCTTGTGTATATAAACAAATAAACACAATTACTAAAGAAAAAGAAATGTTAATAGAAATATTAGGAAAAATTGAAGATCCCGAAATACAAAGAGATTATCTAAATAAATTAAAAGATTTAATAATAAAAGAAAAAGAAAGTAAAGAAATAGAACCCTATAGTTTAAAAACAATTATTAATAGATTTTCCCCTAACGAATCTAATATATCAACTCAAGATTTAAAAGAAGAAATAAAACAAATAAAAATAGATATAAAAAATTTACAAGTAGAAAATACTAAATTAAACATAAAATTTATGATGTTAGAACAAAACGATAAGCAACTAAAAAATTTAAAAGAACTAAATCACGAAATAACAAATGAAGCTTTAAGAATCACAGAAGAAAATTTCTTAAATACAATTTCTAGAATAGAATTTCAAAAATGGTATATTGATATAGATTTAATCATAAACAAAGAATTCCATATAAATACTTGGGCACTAGTAGACTCAGTAGCCGACCAAAATTGTATTCAAGAAGGAATTATACCAACTCAATACTATGAAAAGACTAAAGAACAGTTATATGGAGCTAACAGAAATAAACTTCAGATTAATTATAAACTTTCTAATGTAAAAATATGTAATAAGGGATTCTGTCTAAGAAACTCATTTATACTCGTAAAAAATTTAAATCAAAAGACAATATTAGGAACTCCTTTTCTTACCCAAATCTATCCATTCAATGTGGATAGTAAAGGTATAAAAACTAAAAATTTTGATACAGAAATTTGTTTCCCATTTATCCAAAAACCTCAACAGAAAGATATTGATTTATTAAAAAATTATTCCATCTCAAAAGATATTATGGTAATCCAAAAGAAAAAGCATTTACATTTTTTAACAAAAGAAATAAACTTTAAGAGAATTGAAGAAGAACTACAAAAATAGAATAATATAGAAAAAATAAAATACTTTCAAAATCTATTTGAAAAAGAAGTATGCTCTGAACTACCAAACGCCTTTTGGAATAGGAAGAAACATATAATAGAATTACCTTATGAAAAAGATTTTAATGAAAGAAATATACCTACCAAAGCTAGACCTATACAAATGAATAAAGAATTATTAGAATACTGTAAACAAGAAATAGATACTCTATTAAAGAAAAAACTCATTAGACCAAGTAAATCTCCATGGTCTTGTGCTGCTTTCTATGTTCAAAATCAAGCAGAAATAGAAAGAGGAGCGCCAAGATTAGTAATTAATTATAAACCTTTAAATAAAGTATTACAATGGATAAGATACCCTATACCTAATAAAAGAGATTTAATCAAAAGATTAAATGGAGCAACTATATTTTCAAAATTTGATATGAAATCAGGATTTTGGCAAATCCAAATCACTGAAAAAGATAGATATAAAACTGCATTCACAGTACCATTTGGTCATTATGAATGGAATGTAATGCCATTTGGATTAAAAAATGCACCTTCAGAATTTCAAAATATAATGAACGATATACTAAATCCATATACAAAATTCACTATTGTCTACATAGATGATGTACTAGTATTCTCAAAATCTATAAGAGAACATTTTAATCATTTAAACAAATTTTTAAAAATACTAAAAGAAAATGGATTGGTAGTTTCAGCTACTAAATTAAAATTATGTCAAACAAAAATCAGATTCTTAGGATTTGATATTTACCAAGAAACAATTAAACCAATAAGCAGATCAATAGAATTCACTGATAAATTTCCTGTTGAAATCAAAGATAAAAAACAATTACAAAGATTTTTGGGATGTCTAAATTATATATCAGACTTTATTAAAAACCTAAGAACTACTTGTTTACCATTATATCAAAGACTCAGAAAAAATCCTCCACCATGGAATGAAAATATGACACTTATTGTTAAAAATATTAAAGAAAAAATTAAAAACCTTCCATGTTTGGGAATCCCTAACCCTTTAGCCGATTTAATAGTAGAAACAGACGCATCTGACATCGGTTATGGAGGAATATTAAAACAAAAAGAACATGAAAAAGAACAATTAATTAGATATTGTTCAGGAATATGGATTGCTTCACAAAAGAATTATTCAACAATTAAAAAAGAAATTTTATCCATAGTATTATGCATATTTAATTTCCAAGATGACTTATTTAATAAAAAATTCTTATTAAGAATTAATTGTAAAAGTGCAAAATATATTTTAGAAAAAGATGTTCAAAATATAGTTTCTAAACAAATCTTTGCCCGATGGCAAGCTTTACTATCAAACTTTGATTTTGAAATTGAATTTATAAAAGGAGAAAATAACTCTTTACCTGATTTCTTATCTCGAGAATTTTTACAGGGAAAAATTTGATGGCATCACAAAAAGGAAAAGAAGTGATGACAACACAAAAAGAATGCAATAGAAAAACCAAATCATCCTATGCCATGAATATACCAACTACTCCTAACAAATATGAACCACTCAGATCCAGTTCATCCAAAACTGTCCATTCACAACTCGTATCTCCAAATACTTTCCTATTACCACAACCCCAAGAAAGATTTGCTCCAAACTACCTCCAAGCACTACAGGTCCAACCTCCAAAATCACCAGCTACTATTACTAGTAAACCTGCTTTTACACTTCTTGGAACCCTTCCTACCAAACCTTCACAAACAAAAGGCCAAGGCCCAATAACTAAACCTTTTGTCAAAAGTATTAGCTATATTGAGCCAGAACACGAAAATGAACTTAAAACAATTGTATCCAATATATTTCCAAAAGATTTTCTATTCATCCCAGACTCCCTAGAAAAAAACAGAATATTCTATGAGTTCATTCTTGTAGACACCGATTCGGTTGAAATAGTTCATGTTGAAGATCCCAGATATCCTAACAAATACTCTTATTCCAAATGAAAAATCCTAAAAGTATTAACCTTATCCGATTGGAACATGAACCCTTATACTGAAAAAGCCTTTTCTTATCCCTTTCAACCAACCGGATTCAACTATCATGACTATCAAAAAGCATGGCAACATGCCTTTTTATATTCAAATTATCACCACTCCTGGTTTTTCCATTTTCATAATGATATACCAAGAAAATTCCCTCATTGGTCTTACCAATGGTGGAAATACTTTGGAGCATCAGAACTTGCCTATCCCCCAACAGTCAGCGAAGGTTTCGAAACTTTTCAAAAAAATTATCACTCTCAAATCATACCAAAACTAATGTCTTTCACTCTCATGTTCAAAATACCCTGGATAATATACTGGGATTTTGACATTGTTGACCGTAATGCTGCAGAACCACCCATACTGACAAAAAGATGGAAAGTGAAATGGTGGAAAAGTTTTCCACAAGAACAGGCATGTAAAAACACAGTATTACATAAATTAGCCGAAACCACAGTTACCATTTCCACTCCTCTATCACCATCTATATTCCTTTCATCCAAACATCAGTTACAAGCCAACCTAGCAAGCGCTTCGTCAAAAGATGAATACAAGAAAAAATTAAAAGAAACACTTTCTCAATTAGATGCAGATGAAGTACCATCATCAGCAACACCACAAAATTCTGATCCAGATTATGATCCCGATATGATAGCAGAATTATATCCAGATTTAAAATAAATGTCTCTCCAGGGATAAAAAAAAACAAAAAAAGTAAAAACAAAAAAAAAATGATGAAAAAGAAAAAATGTTACAGTCGACGACAATCGAGCATCTCAGCACAAAGACACATCATCCAAAGAAGACAGCAATTCAGAAAATCAAACAGGTGGCATGACACATGGAAGACTCTAAGCTTATCAGACAAGATAAAAACCCACCTCTTCAAAATCAAGCTTTATCACCAACGACGGAAACAAGACACATGGAGAAACCAACATCAATCCGCCAAACCTTGCATACACCTCAGCCATCAAGTATATAGAAGAAGCACAACTGCAACGCAACATCAGAAAAGGACAAGCTTCGAAAAATGTAGAATCTGTAAAATCTTATCTTTAGATTTTCTAAAAAAAGTACTAAACTCTCCCTATAAATAGAGGGGTTTTCCCTCCGTTGAATGTAAGCAAGAATCTCCTGTACAACAATCTCTCAACGCAATAAAAGCTTAAGTTTCCCTTTGTAAGTTCTCTTTCAAAAATGTCTTTCATTTTCAAAGAATTATCTTACTGTTTCTCTGAACTAAAAACTAATAAACTTTCTGATTTATATGAATTAAAAGCAGAACTATCTTCTAAATGTGATGATATTCAAAAATCTTATATTGAAAATCTTTATAATGAAATAATGGGTGAAAGTATAATTCCAATCTCTAATACTGAAACTCCTTTATGGAATGAAGATTTAATAAAAATTGAACTTTTCACAAATATGATAGAAGCCACGAATAAAACTATTCAAACTATTATGCATACCATTAATCAGTATGAAGAAAACGTTGAGAGCCAGAAAAAGAAACAGAAGATAGAAAAGTATAAAAAATTAAAAGGAATCATCACTAATCCAACTACCACCATAAATCCAAACAACCTCACTTCAACTTCGCTTGAACTACCTCCAAATCTGATCTTCCCTGTACGAGCAGGGTCCAACCGACAAATGATCGAAGAAACTAATAAAATTATAAACACTCTTATCTCTCCACATCAACATGAACATGAACAACTACGTCCATCCTCCTCAACTATGCCAGCTCCCTCTTCTACTTATGAAGCTCACTTGCTAGATCTATTAGCTCAAAATACAGAACATCCATCCTCCTCAACTCTGCCAGCTCTACCAGCTCCCTCTCGATTAGAGAATTTATTGGTAGCGGAGCCACTTGCCAGCACTTCCGGCGGAGGTAGAGGTAAGAATATTGATTGGAATATTATTTCTTACATCGGAGAAGAAACCAATTTGGGTGTTTGGTCAGCCAGTAAATCCATTGGTCAGCCCGCAGGAAGGGTGGTCCCGGTGGTGGTCCTAACCAAAAAGGTGTAATCTCGGAAGCAAGAACTAATATTACTAATTAATACTGTTATCTCTATTTCCTTGTAAAATACCTAAATAAAATCTGTTTTACCATGAAGCGCATCGCAAAATTCCTTGTAGGATCCAATAATCATTTCAAAGAAAATATATTAGACCACAATTTAGAAGAATATAACAGACAAGAATATCAGATAGCAAAAATTGAACAACAATTGCAAAATTGGACCATACCAAAGGAACCTAAAAAGAAAATATATCAAATAGGAACACTAGATTTATTTCAAGATTATTTAATAGAAACTACCGAACGAACTATACCAATAAATCCTCAAATTGAAACACTTCAATTAATTGAATCTCATCAAATAGAAATTGCTAAACAAAAATATAAATTTTTGCATATTGGATTAATACAAATAGCCGTAAAACCTTTACATCGACAAGGTTTAGATTCTCCAATATTAATGTGCCTAAGGGATGCAAGATTTCAAAATTTTGATGATTCTTTATTAGCCGTTTTTCAATCAAACTTGGTTAAAGGACCAGTCTATTTTAATTGTTATCCAAACTTTTCAATATCTTTATTTGATCCTAATATTGTAAAAACTTTAACTTTAAACATTAAAACTTCAGATAACATGATTAAAGACTCTAGAAATATAGCATTAATATACAGAATATATTACAAGGTAATGACAACTAATATAAATCCTAAAGCTATAAAACATTCTCCAAAAAATGAAACACTTTTAATCGAAGCTAATACGGAACATGCTATGATACAAACACCAAAACTATTACAATGGAACCAAGTTACTTTACCTAATGAATGGATTTTATCTAAAGCAAACGAATCACAAGCCATAATACCACGAACACAACCAGTAAAAACTGAAGAAGATGAATATGGAAATATAAGATTAATATTTGAATCACATCTTGAACCCTTAAACACAACTAGTTTTAGAAGATCAGTAAGTAATATCGAAAGAGCAATTTTATCTAGATCTTTATCAGGATCAATATTAAGAGGTGTTGATTTTAACAAAACTATTCCACGACCATATTATCAAAATATAGATCAAAATTGCGAACAAGAAATTATAAGATCACCATCTCCTACGCATAGCGATATGAAATATTTAAATCAAATAAATATGATTAAGACTGATAATTATAAAATAGATAAAGAAAGATTAAGAAAAGAATTTTATGATCCCTCAAAAATTGGACTAAGAACACAATTTTTTAAAATCTTTGCTAAAGAAGAAAAAGATTATATTCAGGAAAGATTTTATAAAGATTTAGAAGAATTACAAATTCATATTCCATTTTTTACCTGGTTTCAAAAACAATCAGATTTACACGATATAAAAAACATCAACGTAATAAAATCTGCAAAACAGATATGGCAAACTGCCTTAGATACAAAAGTAGAATCTGTATATCCTCCATTAGAAGAAGTACTTATAACACATCATAATAACATCATTGCAGCTTCGCCATTTAAACACATTACTGAAGAAACCAGAGATATAAACCTAAAAGATATTAAAAACATTCAAAATCAAAATAATTATACCAACCTCATGCTAAATACTTTAGCAACACAAATAACTACTGTAGAAGCAAATCTTCCTCCACCTATTCAATTTAAAAGTACTACAGTAGGAGCAGAAACTAGTAAGAAACAGGAAAAAGTGAACATTCTTACTCAACCTTTATTCAAACCAATTGAAATGACTAATTCTGAAATAATGAATTTTAAATTTAAAAAAGAAGATGAATATTTAGATATAATAAATAAAAAATTAGATAAAATAAATATAAGATCTAAAAATCAAATTTCAGTATTAATAGAAGAAATTGAAGAAAAAGAAATAAAAGACATCTCAGAGCAATTCCAGGAATTAGAAATTAATAAATTAAGAACAAAAAATTATCAAAAACCTAGAATAAAACACTTTTATCCTAGACCAACCTTTCCTGATGTACAATCAGAAGATATAAATACTAGAACTCAATATAATTACGATGGTCAAAGTATTTTAGAACGGAATTTAGATGGACAAAGTGAGCATAATATAATAACCATGTTAGAAAATATGATGATGGCAGCCACCGCATATAAAACAAGAGGAAATTCAGATAAATATGTAGCCCAAATAATTATTTCAGGATTTACAGGACAACTTAAAAGTTGGTGGGATAACTATCTCACTCTAGAAGAAAAATTAGAAATAATAAATGCGGTAAAAACAGAAAATGATGAATCCAAAGAGGACGCCACTAATGTATTAGCATACACTATATTAAAACATTTTGTGGGAGAACCAAGTCAATTTCAGGAAAAAACAACAGAAATACTAGTTAATTTAACCTGTCCAAAACTACAAGATTTCAGATGGTATAAGGATATGTTTCTAACAAAAATATTCATGAAAGAAGATTGTAATCATTCCTTCTGGAAAGAAAAATTTATTTCAGGACTACCAAAACTATTCGCAGAAAAAGTAAAAACTAGAATTAAAAATATTTATAGTGGAATAATTCCTTATTCAATATTAACCTATGGTGAAATTATAGAACATATTAATAATTAAGGACTAGCACTCTGCACCGATTTAAAATTAAAAGCTAAAATGAAAAATGAACTTCATCAAAGTAGAAAAGAATTAGGATCATTCTGTGCTCAATATGGATATGAAACAATAATACCTCCTTCACGAAAATATAAAAAACAAAGAAAATCAATAAGGAAAAATTATAGAAACCCTAGATATCAGGAAAGAAACCCTAGATATCAGGAAAGACCAAATAAAAATTACCAAAGAAAATATTATAAAAAATGATTTAATAAATTTAAACCCAATAACCAAAATAAAATCCCGACCTGTTTTAAGTGTGAACAAAAAGGACATTATAAAAATAATTGCAGAATGAAACAAAAAATTCAAGAACTTCAAATTGATGAAGAACTTAAAAATCAAATGATACAACTATTAAATTCTAGCACTGATGAAGAAGACTTATACCTAGAAAATACTAGTAGTGAAGAATTGGAAATTGACCCAATTCAGGATAACTCATCCGAAAGTAACGAACAATCTGAAGAAGAAAATACTAATATTTGCTCTTGTGTATATAAACAAATAAACACAATTACTAAAGAAAAAGAAATGTTAATAGAAATATTAGGAAAAATTGAAGATCCCGAAATACAAAGAGATTATCTAAATAAATTAAAAGATTTAATAATAAAAGAAAAAGAAAGTAAAGAAATAGAACCCTATAGTTTAAAAACAATTATTAATAGATTTTCCCCTAACGAATCTAATATATCAACTCAAGATTTAAAAGAAGAAATAAAACAAATAAAAATAGATATAAAAAATTTACAAGTAGAAAATACTAAATTAAACATAAAATTTATGATGTTAGAACAAAACGATAAGCAACTAAAAAATTTAAAAGAACTAAATCACGAAATAACAAATGAAGCTTTAAGAATCACAGAAGAAAATTTCTTAAATACAATTTCTAGAATAGAATTTCAAAAATGGTATATTGATATAGATTTAATCATAAACAAAGAATTCCATATAAATACTTGGGCACTAGTAGACTCAGTAGCCGACCAAAATTGTATTCAAGAAGGAATTATACCAACTCAATACTATGAAAAGACTAAAGAACAGTTATATGGAGCTAACAGAAATAAACTTCAGATTAATTATAAACTTTCTAATGTAAAAATATGTAATAAGGGATTCTGTCTAAGAAACTCATTTATACTCGTAAAAAATTTAAATCAAAAGACAATATTAGGAACTCCTTTTCTTACCCAAATCTATCCATTCAATGTGGATAGTAAAGGTATAAAAACTAAAAATTTTGATACAGAAATTTGTTTCCCATTTATCCAAAAACCTCAACAGAAAGATATTGATTTATTAAAAAATTATTCCATCTCAAAAGATATTATGGTAATCCAAAAGAAAAAGCATTTACATTTTTTAACAAAAGAAATAAACTTTAAGAGAATTGAAGAAGAACTACAAAAATAGAATAATATAGAAAAAATAAAATACTTTCAAAATCTATTTGAAAAAGAAGTATGCTCTGAACTACCAAACGCCTTTTGGAATAGGAAGAAACATATAATAGAATTACCTTATGAAAAAGATTTTAATGAAAGAAATATACCTACCAAAGCTAGACCTATACAAATGAATAAAGAATTATTAGAATACTGTAAACAAGAAATAGATACTCTATTAAAGAAAAAACTCATTAGACCAAGTAAATCTCCATGGTCTTGTGCTGCTTTCTATGTTCAAAATCAAGCAGAAATAGAAAGAGGAGCGCCAAGATTAGTAATTAATTATAAACCTTTAAATAAAGTATTACAATGGATAAGATACCCTATACCTAATAAAAGAGATTTAATCAAAAGATTAAATGGAGCAACTATATTTTCAAAATTTGATATGAAATCAGGATTTTGGCAAATCCAAATCACTGAAAAAGATAGATATAAAACTGCATTCACAGTACCATTTGGTCATTATGAATGGAATGTAATGCCATTTGGATTAAAAAATGCACCTTCAGAATTTCAAAATATAATGAACGATATACTAAATCCATATACAAAATTCACTATTGTCTACATAGATGATGTACTAGTATTCTCAAAATCTATAAGAGAACATTTTAATCATTTAAACAAATTTTTAAAAATACTAAAAGAAAATGGATTGGTAGTTTCAGCTACTAAATTAAAATTATGTCAAACAAAAATCAGATTCTTAGGATTTGATATTTACCAAGAAACAATTAAACCAATAAGCAGATCAATAGAATTCACTGATAAATTTCCTGTTGAAATCAAAGATAAAAAACAATTACAAAGATTTTTGGGATGTCTAAATTATATATCAGACTTTATTAAAAACCTAAGAACTACTTGTTTACCATTATATCAAAGACTCAGAAAAAATCCTCCACCATGGAATGAAAATATGACACTTATTGTTAAAAATATTAAAGAAAAAATTAAAAACCTTCCATGTTTGGGAATCCCTAACCCTTTAGCCGATTTAATAGTAGAAACAGACGCATCTGACATCGGTTATGGAGGAATATTAAAACAAAAAGAACATGAAAAAGAACAATTAATTAGATATTGTTCAGGAATATGGATTGCTTCACAAAAGAATTATTCAACAATTAAAAAAGAAATTTTATCCATAGTATTATGCATATTTAATTTCCAAGATGACTTATTTAATAAAAAATTCTTATTAAGAATTAATTGTAAAAGTGCAAAATATATTTTAGAAAAAGATGTTCAAAATATAGTTTCTAAACAAATCTTTGCCCGATGGCAAGCTTTACTATCAAACTTTGATTTTGAAATTGAATTTATAAAAGGAGAAAATAACTCTTTACCTGATTTCTTATCTCGAGAATTTTTACAGGGAAAAATTTGATGGCATCACAAAAAGGAAAAGAAGTGATGACAACACAAAAAGAATGCAATAGAAAAACCAAATCATCCTATGCCATGAATATACCAACTACTCCTAACAAATATGAATCACTCAGATCCAGTTCATCCAAAACTGTCCATTCACAACTCGTATCTCCAAATACTTTCCTATTACCACAACCCCAAGAAAGATTTGCTCCAAACTACCTCCAAGCACTACAGGTCCAACCTCCAAAATCACCAGCTACTATTACTAGTAAACCTGCTTTTACACTTCTTGGAACCCTTCCTACCAAACCTTCACAAACAAAAGGCCAAGGCCCAATAACTAAACCTTTTGTCAAAAGTATTAGCTATATTGAGCCAGAACACGAAAATGAACTTAAAACAATTGTATCCAATATATTTCCAAAAGATTTTCTATTCATCCCAGACTCCCTAGAAAAAAACAGAATATTCTATGAGTTCATTCTTGTAGACACCGATTCGGTTGAAATAGTTCATGTTGAAGATCCCAGATATCCTAACAAATACTCTTATTCCAAATGAAAAATCCTAAAAGTATTAACCTTATCCGATTGGAACATGAACCCTTATACTGAAAAAGCCTTTTCTTATCCCTTTCAACCAACCGGATTCAACTATCATGACTATCAAAAAGCATGGCAACATGCCTTTTTATATTCAAATTATCACCACTCCTGGTTTTTCCATTTTCATAATGATATACCAAGAAAATTCCCTCATTGGTCTTACCAATGGTGGAAATACTTTGGAGCATCAGAACTTGCCTATCCCCCAACAGTCAGCGAAGGTTTCGAAACTTTTCAAAAAAATTATCACTCTCAAATCATACCAAAACTAATGTCTTTCACTCTCATGTTCAAAATACCCTGGATAATATACTGGGATTTTGACATTGTTGACCGTAATGCTGCAGAACCACCCATACTGACAAAAAGATGGAAAGTGAAATGGTGGAAAAGTTTTCCACAAGAACAGGCATGTAAAAACACAGTATTACATAAATTAGCCGAAACCACAGTTACCATTTCCACTCCTCTATCACCATCTATATTCCTTTCATCCAAACATCAGTTACAAGCCAACCTAGCAAGCGCTTCGTCAAAAGATGAATACAAGAAAAAATTAAAAGAAACACTTTCTCAATTAGATGCAGATGAAGTAGCATCATCAGCAACACCACAAAATTCTGATCCAGATTATGATCCCGACATGATAGCAGAATTATATCCAGATTTAAAATAAATGTCTCTCCAGGGATTAAAAAAAACAAAAAAAACAAAAACAAAAAAAAAATGATGAAAAAGAAAAAATGTTACAGTCGACGACAATCGAGCATCTCAGCACAAAGACACATCATCCAAAGAAGACAGCAATTCTGATAACAATTGGAATGCTCCTGACGGCAATATTGTAGCTACGGCATCTATCCTTGATGAGTTTCTATACGCTTCCCTGAAAAACCAACCTATCGCCCGGGCCGGCGGAAGTTTCCTAGGATGGTCGACTTCAGCGGGGGGGGGATCTCATGCATCTTTACGCGCACGGCGTCATCCCATCCTAGGGGAACGGAGAGGATGTCGCTCTTGATAGGCCTTACGTGATGATCGCCCGCGATGGCTTACCTATTATCGCTGGAAGCGATAACTTCGGACGATGCTTATCGCTGCACCCCTATCGCTGTCAGGTATCGCCAACTTCGGCCTATAAATACCCCCATCTTTCCAAACAGAAGGTAAGATTGAGATCATCTTGGAGAATCTCTACCATTCTGAAAACTCGAACTGACTTAAGCATCGGAGTGTCTACGCCGGAGTCCCCCTCCGGCGCTTTGCAGGTACCTCCGACACCGATCGCTTCCCATCCGACTAGCTGCAGCAGCCGTTTCCGACCAGAAGAGATCTCGGATCTTATCAAATGGTGCTTTCATTGAGAGTCTTGGTGTATTAAGTGAGCGTCCTTAATAGCCAAGCTCCGTTTAGTTGGGAGATCGGAACGGTTATGACAGCCAGATCGGAGCCAGACCGGTCTACATTTTCCAATATTCCTTTCTCAACTCGCAGGCGGTTATTTCCTTTTGCTACTGCTGACCTCTCTATGACGACGCAATCGACTATCTCGGGTCCTCTGGACCTCTCGGTTGGGATCGCCGGAGGATCTATCTCCTCACAGACGGTCATTTCTTCATCGCAGACGGTGGGATCTGATCTTTATACTCCTCTTTTGGAAGGATCTGTGCTTAACAATGAAAATCCCTTTGCTATGGAAATAGCGGCCCTTCGTTCCCGCTTGGAATATTTGACTGAAATGGCCACTAGAGTCACGCCTGGTGCTTCTGGATCTAGCGTTCCTCCTCGCGTCATATTTACACCATCTATTGTTGCTGATCGACCTTTGCCCCCGTTGTTTCCAGAGAACCCCCAAGTGCCTTTATCCGCAGGAAATCCCCCGGTTGGTCATGTACAGCTCACTCAAGGAGTAGTAGAGGCTTATGTACCACAAATGTCGCAAAGACTTCCTCTGCAGGAAGACAGGCAGCTTGAGGCGTTAAGGAACCGTTGGGCCGGACGGAGGGAAGGAACAAACAGGAGTTTATCTCCCGTATACAGTGAAAGATCCAGTAGCAGAAGATATCGAAGTCGTTCTCCCAGGAGTCGCAGTCGGTCTCCCAGGCGACATCATATACCTGAACCAAGGGAAGGAGGGCGACAAGGAGACATATCTCCCCCACGTCATGCGCGTGAGATTCTTGATGATACCTCAGGTCACCCTTTCAGTCGTCGTGTAAGACGTCACAGGGTCAGCAGGCGAGTGAAGCTTCCCGCTGATACTTATGATGGTACTAAAGATCCTATTTCGCACATCAACAAAGTGAAGGATTTCGTCCAGTTTCAAACCCACAGTGATGCGGCTTTATGTCAGATATTTGTTATGACCTTATCGGGAGTTGCTCGTCTTTGGTTTGAAGGTCTTCCTGGCGGATCCATTAGTAACTTCGCACAGTTGGAATCCAAATTTCGGAGCAGATTTAGTACAGCAATTCCAATTCGGAAATCTGCCGCAGCGTTATTTGACATACAGCGGAAGCCCCAAGAGACATTGAAAGAATTTCTCAGCCGATTCGATCTGGAAATGTCATTAACGCCGGGCGTTACCGTTGATTTTGCCATAGAAGCTCTGAAAAGAAACTGCCATTATGGAAAACTGAAAGATGCATTGATGGTGGATCCTCCAATATCCTTGGACGCACTAAGACTTAAAGCCCATAATTATGCGAAAATGGAAGAAGAAGAAAATAGAAATAGAACATTTAATATGCCGCCTGGGGCACCTCACATCCCTGCCGCTCCCGCAAATCCTCTGGTTGACGATCATTACACTGATGATTACGCTCGACGGAAAGATCACATCCCAAAGACCTACGATAAGCAAAAAGGAAATGCCTCGAAAGGAAGACAAGGTAGTTCCCCTCATCAGCGTCAAGGGAACGCTAACAAAAATCGGGCGTATGATCCGGATTTTCCCTCCTTGAATGTACCAAGAGCGGAGATCTTGGCAATAGCGGAACAGCGAGATCTTCCTATCCGTTATCCTGCACCCACGAAACCTGGAGTGCTTTTAGGCAGAAGAGAAAACGCTTACTGTAAATTCCATAAAGCCAGAGGACATTCCACAGAGGCTTGCAGAGAATTAAAGTGGGCGATAGAACGCTTGGTGGAGGAAGGATATCTGGGAGAATTTGCGACTCAAGTAAGGGAAGATGCCCGAAACAATCCGATAAGAAGAGCGGCAGACGAACGACCAAGGCCCCCTCTAGTCCCACAGCCGGATAACGCTCCCAAAGGAAAGGGTGTGGAAACCTTCGCGATAGATGGCGACGACATCCCCATAATCAATATCATAGCGGGAGGGATCCCCTACGCAGATGAATCAGAACAGTCGATGGTGGCGAAAGGGGAAAAGCGTATGCGAGACGGCATGACAAAGAAAGGTGGAGCAATAGACATACTTGATCGCATGATCTTATCCTTTTCAGAAGAGGATGAAAAAGGCGTTATTTATCCCCATAATGACGCCTTGGTAGTCACACCTGTCATCGCCAGTCATGGTATAAGAAGGACTCTTGTGGACAACGGGAGTGCCGTGAACCTTTTTTCGCTGGAAGCTTATAACCTCATGAAACGCCCCCACGATGAGTTAACGCCTAGTAAGAGACCCATAGTCGGAGTGGATGGGACCCCTATCCCTGTTACGGGAGTAATCACCTTACCCGTATACTTCCGAGAAGACACTTACAAACGGTCAGAGAATTTGTTGTTCCTTGTTGTGGATCTGAATCTGCCCTATAACGTCATACTCGGACGGCCTTTCCTCAATCGCTTTGGAGCGGCGATATCACAAAAACATCTAAAGATGAAATACCCCTCCTGGGACGGGGTGGTATCGATAAAAGGTGATCAGAAACTGGCGGCAGAATGCTATTCGCTCATGACTTAGACAAGCTGCGATAGATACGTGTGTATAGCGGCAGACCCCTACGAGCAGGGTGATGAAAAGCGCGCTCAACCCCTTGACAAGATGGTACCCGTATCAGTGATAGGCAAAGAGGGAGCCAGCTTCCTGGTCAGCGATAAGCTCAGCCCAGCGGAAAATCTTCAACTGGCACGGCTGCTGAACAAATGCCAAGGAAATTTCGCATGGAAGCCCGCCGATATGACAGGTATATCACGAGAAATAGCCGAGCACAGGCTTAACGTTGACCCTGACGCCAAGTCAGTTCAGCAAAAACGACGGGCGTTCTCCACCGAAAAAGCGTCGGCTATGGAAAAGGAGGTTGTGAAGCTCCTTGACGCGGGTTTCATTCGCGAAGTACAGTATCCCACTTGGTTAGCCAACCCGGTTCTTGTTCCTAAACCCAATGGAGACTGGCGTATGTGCATTGACTTCACCAATTTGAACGATGCTTGTCCTAAGGATTGCTACCCGCTTCCTCGCATAGATCAGTTGGTTGATCAAACCGCTGGGTACGCATATCTAAGCTCATTGGACGCCAATTCTGGATATCATCAAATCCCTATGGCCCTAGAGGATGAGGAGAAGACCGCCTTCCTTACTCCTAAAGCCACGTATTGTTACACAGCGATGCCATTTGGACTAAAGAACGCGGGGGCCACGTTTCAGCGAATGGCAAATAAGATTTTTGAGGAACAAATAGGGAGAAATGTGGAAGCATATGTTGATGACATACTGGTGAAGAGTGCGAATTTTCATGATCACCTGCAGGATCTAAAGGAAGTTTTTGATGTGATGAAAAGGTATCGCATGAAGCTAAACCCCCGGAAGTGCATGTTTGCATTCCAGACGGGTAAGTTCTTGGGCTACGTAGTTAGCCAGAAAGGTATCCAGCCTAATCCTTCCAAGGTTAAAGCTATACATGATATGATATCGCCGAGAACCGTTAAGGAAGTGCAAAGGCTAACGGGGCGCGTTATCGCTCTGGGACGATTCGTCTCCAAGCAGGGAGAAAAGTGCCTCCCTTTTTTCAAAGTCATACGACGGAAAGCCACGTTCGGGTGGACCCCAGAATGTGAGCAAGCATTTGTGGACTTAAAGGACTATTTATCATCCGATTTATTACTGACAAGGCCCGAGTCCGGCGACACCCTGTACTTGTACTTGGGCGCGGCAGACGAAGTGGTCAGCGCCGTCCTTATTCGTGACGATAACCACACTCATCGCCCAGTTTACTTCGTGAGTCATGTCTTAAAGGACGCGGAACTGCGATATGCTCGTATTGAGAAAATAGCGTTCGCCCTTATACAAGCCGCCCGCAAGATGGACCGATACTTCCAGTCTTATCCTATCGTTGTACTTACAGACCAACCCTTGAAAAGGATATTTCAAAAGCCTGAATCTTCAGGAAGAATGCTGATCTGGGCCCTAGAACTCGAACAATATGGTTTGAGGTACCAGTCCCGGCCGTCCGTAAAGGCTCAGGTCCTTGCTGATTTTATAGCGGAGTGTACTTTCACAGAGGACCCTTTGAGTGGTGTACCTGAAGCGGAATGGAACGATATGGATCTCCCGTTCCCAGAAACATATACGGATCTTTGGATCGTTCATGTGGACGGAGCCAAAAACCAAGAACTGGCGGGGGCCGGAGTCTTCATAAACGGGCCACACAATATGCATATACGGTATGCTATTCGAATCTTGCAGCCTTTGTCCAATAAGGCAGCCGAATATGAGGCGTTGCTAGCTGGACTCAGAATAGGAAGAGAGTTTTCTTCAAAGGGAAGGCGCGATACCGGCCAAACAGGAGATCTGCGTCTAAAAATTTGTGGAGACTCCAAACTGATAATTGACCAGGTCTCAGGACACTCTCAGGCTCGAGAACCTATTATGGTGCAGTACCTCTCTAAGGTAACGCGAGAACTAGTGGAAATAAAGAAAGAGGGCATGCAAGTCAGCTTCGAGCACGTTCCCCGAGAGGAAAATGCTGAAGCCGATTACCTTGCCAAGCTGGCCGCGAATCCTGAAGCATCTATACCTAAAGATGTGTATTATCGTGAGCTATCGGTGCCGTCCTTCATGGAGGAACAAGCCTCTTTGTGTGTGAATGAGCTCGAAGATGATTGGCGGATTCCGGTAATAAAATACCTGATGCACGAAGAGCTGCCTGACGGTAACGCTGAAAAGATGAAAGTTCTAAGACAGGCTGCTCGTTGCACGTACTATAACGGGGATCTAATTCGAAGATATTTTTCTCACCCCGCCGCCAAATGTATAACCGAACAAGAGGGCCTTCACACCTTACGCGAAATCCACGAAGGGATATGCGGAATGCACGCGTCAGGCGGCACCATGGCGGCACAAGTTTTCAGATCAGGATTCTACTGGCCCACCATACGAAGGGATTGCCACGATTATGTACAAGCTTGCCCCAAATGTCAGGAATTTGCTAGAATTCCTCGACGTCCAGCCACGGAAATATCGGAAATCATCGCCCCTTGTCCTTTTGCCAAATGGGGCATTGACATCCTGGGTCCATTTCCAAAGGCAAGGTCCCAACTGAAATTTGTGATAGTGGCTGTGGACTATTTTACGAAGTGGGCGGAAGCTGAAGCGGTTGCCACAATCACGGCAGAAAAAACATGGCGTTTTTTCAAACATCAAGTTATCATGAGATTCGGGGTGCCTCGTATCCTTGTCAGCGATAACGGGACCCAGTTCACGAGCCAATTCTTCAAAGACCAATGCTCAGAATTCGGGATTGAGCAGAGATTCTCTTCCGTGGCTCACCCACAAACCAACGGACAGGCAGAGGTAACTAATAGGAGCATCCTCAGCGGTATTAAGAAAAACCTAGAGGGGTCTAAGAAGAAGTGGGCTGATGAATTGCCATACGTGATGTGGGCATACCGCATGACCGTAAAAGTTAGCACTGGAGAAACGCCTTTCGCTTTGGCTTTTGGAACTGAAGCCGTTACGCCAGTGGAAATTGGGGCCATGAGCCTACGGGTGGCTCACTTTTGTGAGGAACTGAATGAGGAACGGTTACGTGCTAACCTGGACGCGTTACCAGAGGTTCGAGAAGAAGTCCTACTGAAAACGCAACACTACAAAAGAAAAATGGCCCGTTATCATAACAGGCAGGTCAAAGAGCGATTGTTGAAAAACGGTGACCTGGTGCTCCGAGACAGGCGAGCAACCGGACAACGTATGGGAAAGCTTAGTCCTAACTGGGAAGGACCGTATCGCGTAACCCACGTTGTCGGAAGAGGGGCCTATCGCCTGGAGACACTTGACGGTACGCCCTTATCCAACTCCTGGAATATCGCTCGTTTGAAGTTATATTATCCTAGAGTTTAATTTTATCTGCACTATTTGGATTATAACGACCCTAACCGTGGCTAACGCTCAATAGGAGAGTTTTCGTGGGTTTGTGGTTGCTTTTGTGCAGATAAAAAGGGGGGTACCCTGGGAGTGAAAAGTCCTATCCTTGTGATGGTCGGTCTTGATCAGATGGCCCACTAAGTGAGGGCACGACCCCAGTGTATCCTTGATTAGCGTCGGATTGAAAGATCCTTGACGCCACCGGGGGTGAAAAGTCCTATCCTTGTGATGACCGATCTTGATCAGATGGCTCACTAAGTGAGGGCACTGCCCGGTATCTTTGGGAGTGAAAAGTTCTTTAATGATAACCGATCTCGTGGAGACGGTACATCAAGACAAGACACGCCCCAAAGAGTTAGAAACTCTGTTTAGAAACAAGAATCCTATCTTAACGGTTGGGCTGGTGCAGCTAAACCATTAAGTAAGGACACGGTTCTAAACGAGAGGACAACGCCTATAAAAGTGAAAATTCCCTAGCCTTGTGATAGCCGTCCCGATCCGACAGCTCACGAGATGAGGCACTTAGAAAGGCCGAACGAGAGATAAGGGAAACGTGAAGGATCGCGTAATTCCAGCTAGTAACCGGATGAGTAATCCCTGGCGAAGTATAGAGCCGAGGGAAAACACGATTCGAAACGGGTTCCGTGATAAAGCCTAATGATGGCAGCGAACAGGCTCCTACGGGTAATCACTATCTCTCAAATCTCGTTTTGTTACTGATGATCTACAATTAGAAATGTGCAGAATACTTCTGAGCAGCGGAAGGAGCGGTGGTCATGATACCGATAGGCTTATCGAAAGGCCAACCCGACATAGATCTTGGTCATCTCGGTATAAATACCAAGGATCTGCTCAAGAAAGTAAACGCACCGTGAGGATAAGGCAACCTCAGTGACGAGAAAAGTCTCGCTATGAGAAAAATAAAAGAGGAATATCGATAAAGGGATTGTCTAGAAATATTAAAGGCATCTCAAGGATTTACAAAGATTCAATGTTCAAAATATTTATGCTACAAAGACAAAAGACAAAAGCCAAGCGATATTTGATCGCTGGAGGGAACGGCGAAATATCGCGACACATTAGCTCTCGGGGTCTTTTCGTTTCCAGCCCGCTGCCTTGGCTTGGCGATAGCCTGCCTCGTTGATATGGGCAGAACTCTGTAGAAAGGCTTTCGCGACATCTTCGCCCTTGTACGCATCCACCCCATGAATTTCTTCGAAACACTTAACTAGAACACGGGCGGTCTGTTCAGCATGCCACCAGCCCATATCGACTGACTCTTCCGCCAAAGCTGCCTTCTCCTTTTCTAAAGAGGACTTCTCATTCTCCAAAGCAGTCACTTTGGCCTGTTCCTCAGACAAAGCCGTTTCCAGAGCGGAATGTTGTTTCTGTAACTCGTGGTGAGCCAGCAGTATCTTGGCACGATCTGCCAACACCTTTTTCCTTTCATCTTACTCCTTGGACAGCTCCGCCGAAACAGAACGGAGGGAAACAGTCCGATGCTTCATCTCCTCCGCCCAGTAGTGAAATTTCATCATATTGGAGAAAAGGCTAGCACGGAAGGAGTTCACTTGGTCATCTTCCGCCTGGGAAAGGAAAGTTTCCCGTTCTACAGATGAGGCCAGAATTTGAGAAGCCAGCAGGGCAGAAACCTCATCTGAACCATCGCCCCCGATGGCTGCCAAACCACGGGTACGGAAGTCGAACAACTCAACCTGATGGGTCGCTTCGCCGAGCCCGTTTAATGGACAAAGATCCGCCACAAAATTGAAAGAGGTTCCGTCTTCATTATAGCGTTGCCGCCAAGGAACGCTAGAGGGAACGAAAGCCAGAGGACCAGGGGCGCGAACCTGTGAAGAAGAACTGCCCGGGGGCAGGAAGGTACCATGAGGCTGATAGCCCGAAAGGTCCTGCAAGACGTCTTGATAGCCTAAAGAAGAGGAATAATGATGCACAGGCCCACCAAAGGAACTGGGCGAAGCACCAAAGGGGTCCGCACCGCCTAGGTCCCCCAAAACTTCCGCGGAATGTCCACCTGGAGGAACCACTGCGGAATTAGGAACGTTAACGGAACCACCTTCCCCCGCGATGTTAGAGGAAGGTATGTTCTCATCCTCGCCTTCTATCCGGGCCCTCTTCGCGGAACCCCTCAGCACATAAGTGAGATTCATATCGCCTGAAGGAGCGGAAGCAGTAACTACAACGGCCTCCTGCAAGGAGTACAAATTGAGAAAAAAGAAAAATAGATCAAATGACGAAAGATATTGAGGCACAACACGCTTACGGTAGCGGTGTTGAGGGAAGGTAGTGCCTCAGAAGAACCCGCAGCGTCGGGAGAAGGAGTAAGAGTGGCGATACTCCGTGTTCTTTTCTTCTTTTTTCCTCTGGCAATGGCCTTAGGGGCCTGAGAAGACGAGGGAGCAGCAACGGTCACGATAGGAACACCTTCAGGGATGTCAGTATCCCCTTCGCCAACTGAGGAGGAGGATACTTGAGCGAGATTCGCGGAAGTAGCCGGAAGCTCAGAAGGATTATCAGTGGCCTCTGAATCGAGCTTTTCCCTTTCTTCTCTATTATGAGCTCTCCTTAAGCGTCTTCTTACGCTTTCGGGTTTATAATCAGGATCCGTCGCTGCAAAATCACAAAATAACGTCAGCGTTAGTATCAGTGATGAAAGGGAAAGGTAGCGCGATACTCACGTCTAACGCACTCCTGAATGGCCATTCTGCAGGCCGTGAGTCGAATATGAACGCTGATCTCCAGTTGGAGTAAGGTGTTTAACCATCCTTGTTCACGAGCGGGAAGTGTCCCTGGTCGACTCCAAACGTCATCTTGGACGTCCTGGTTGAACCCAGAACGCCACTCGGGACCAGGAGTGTTAGGAAAATTTATCAGAAAGAACTCCTTTTTCCAAGCCTCAACAGAAGACTCAATATGGAGCAACTTCCAAGTAAAAGACTTGAGAGAATCATCGTCAAAGCGAGGCGATATGGTTATCACACCCCGGCACTTCATCAATTTAAAAAGGGATCTAAGCAGCAAAAGAGAAGGGGAAGTGATCCCCTTATATCTACAGAGTTCCAAAAAAGCATAAACACAGCAATATGCATTTGGGGCTAACTGGGCAGGATTGAAATTGCCAGCAATAAGCAAACCCTTGACGAAAGAATCGATAGGGAGCCGGAAACCGTAGCGAAACATCTGGGCATATAACACCCTTTGATTGCCGGTCAGAACGCTGTTTAAACGAACTGACCCAGGGGCAACAACAGCTTGGTAACCGTCAGGAATAACGGCACCGTGAGTAGCCAAATGCTCCTGGAGAATGGCCTCCGTGGTAATAACACTGACCGTGGTATCCATTTTCTTCTCATCGATGGATTTTGACTCAGAACGGCGAGTCTTTGCCATGACAGGGCTAAGGAAATAGAAATGAAGAAGACGAGGGAAAGGAAGGGAAATACCTTTGAAAGGAAAGAACTTCGAAAGCCTTGAATGGAGGTGAGAAAGACAAGACGGCCGAGAGATAATATGAAAAAGTGGAGTGAAAAAGAAAAGGGAAGAAATAAAGAGGGTTTATAACCCTAGTAATTAAAAGGAAACGACGGATGCTGCAGTCGTTGTGTCGAAGCGGCATGAGGGATAAGACTCAAGCAATGAGTATGACTCTAGAAGAAGCGCGACAAACGCTTCGATCTTGTTAAAATTTCTAAACACGCTAAGGTGAAGCGGCAGAAGAAACGAACACGTGTGTCTGCACCATCATGACTTTTCCCGCGCACCGACGGAAGGGTCACGAGCATTAAATGCTCTGAAAAGTAGATGTGACTTTTTGATAAAAAGCAAAAGCGATATCACAAGAAAGGAAATAATGCAAATCGGCATTGAATAAAAGAACAGTTCTCAAGACAGTACAAGAGAGCGAAATAAAATAAGATATCGCCCGAAGAGCAAGGTACCGATATCGCCGCGCGATAGGACGTTATTACAAGACATGGAAAACAAATAGCAATGTTCTTCAATGGATCAATTAAGAGTCATCGCATGCCTCGCCGTCATCATTCCCTTGCTTTCCCCCAGAAGGGGGAAAACCCCTTTCGCCTTCACTAAGATCTTTAATTTTTTGGGAAGCGTAATCGGCCAGCATGGATGAATCGACGGCGCCTCGGATATGGAGATCCATAAATCCTGCGATACAAACCTCGATGGTCTTATTCTTCCACCAGGCTATCCTCGAAGGAACTTTGGCCAAATCGGCATCGCGAGATGACAACTCTTCACGGAGGAAGACGTTCTTTTTATCAGCCACCACCAGTTCCGCCTCCATTAGCTCTGCTCTCGCTTTCCCCTTCGACTTCTCCCGAGAAAGTTCAGCGCGACAATCCTCCAACTCCGCCCGAGTTCGTTCTTGCAACTGCGATAGCTCCTTCGCCTTCGCCAAGGCCGCGTCTAATTGTTCCTGCAAATCCGAAGAGGGTCGAGTTTTGTTACGCTGGTCTTCAAGAAAATAATGAAATTTCCGAAAGCTAGCCAGCATGTCGTTCATGAGGTGTGACTGTCGTGTCTCGGGAGCATGCTGTAAAAACTCTTCCCTGTCCTTGGAAGAAGTAAACATCTGTCCCACTATGGGACCCACGGGCTCTTCTCGCGATAACGGATCCGATATTCCTAAGGCACGAAGCCCGTCAGTGCCGAAAGAGGACAAATCCAGCTGATATCCAGTGGGGCCCTGGGACCTCTGAGGAGAAAGGTTGGCGATATAAGGAGGGGAACAACTTTTTGCGCAATCACCAACGCCCGAAATTGAAGACAGAAATAAAAGAGGAGGCTTCCGTGGGAGAAATTCAGGAGGAACGCTTAAATTCGAAACCGGTAGGGTTGCCTCTGGGATAAAAGAACCTATCGGGGAAGTAGGATGGCCCGACGACAAAGGAGAGGTCGCGGCTGCCGAGGTCTCATTGTTTTCGATAGAAACGGCGGAAGGCACCCTGATAGCTTTGATATTTTTCACCACTCGCGAAGTACTCGCGGCATGAGAAGCGTTAATATTCTCAGGGGGGACCGCGTTAACTCCCTTCAAAGGGGGAACTGGGGGGTTAGTTTTCTCTGTGCGAACCTTCTTTACGAGACGCTCCGTCTCTTCTGCAATTTCTTCGCTATCGTCCTCAGTCGATTCCGCCGTGTCATCATTCCTCCTCGACCTAAGTTTCATCCTTTGGGCAATAGTAGCATGACGTAATTCAGGACCAGTGTCCATGCTCTCGCTATCGCTGTCGATTTTCTCAAACACAGGATCGCCTTGAGCTACCCTCTTGCCACGGGACGGAAGCCAATTTTCAAGGAAACAAAAAGGTCGAGTGGAGGCTCTGCGAGTTGTGACGGTTTTAGTCCTTTCCCTTCCGGGCGGAATGGGTGGGCGGCGGGAATTTTCAGGCGGAGGAGAAGGAGGCAGCGACTGGAGAGGTGTTACATTCAAAGGGGCGTCACTTTCCCCAGAAGAACTACTCTCAGCGTTACCTGCCAGCAAAACATATTAGCAAATTAAGAAGATTGAAGCGATAAAGAAGAAAAAGGAAACTCACCCACAACGCACTCTGACAAGGGCCTGAACCGAGCAAACTCCCGGATACGGAAAGACCCTTCTATTTCTAACAAGGCGCTAACGTTGGAAACATCCTGGCTTGACAGCGCTTCCGGTCTTTTCCAAACGCCACTATTGATTTTTCGATTGAAACCCCCGCGCCAGAGTCGTGACGGCAAACGAAGGGTGAAAAAGCCAGACTTCCAGTCATCTACGCGTTCCTCAAAACCTTGAAAGTTCCGCCAGAACAGTTGCACAATGACATCATCCCATCTGGGGGTAATATCTACCAGGCAGTCGCGACAACTCAAGACAAAGAACGTGCGGAATAGATCAAGCGATGGAGCAAATATACGCTTCATCTCGCACGAACGAAGGAAAGCGTAAATACCACACCAAGAGGGTGGAGTGATCTGGACGGGATTAAGGTCATAATGATCTAGCAGTTTCAACAGAGAAGCATGGAGTGGGAAACGGAATCCGTAAGTAAACATCTTGAAATAAACTAACCGGAATGTTCCCCACATGGCGTCAGGCAGCCGAGTGTCCTTCAAAGAGACAAAAGGGCGATAGCCCGTGGGAAAAGTAATACCACTCTCCTCTAATTCAACCCTCAAAACCTCATTACAATTGAATATGCTGCGAGTTCTCCTAGCTTCGGGATCTATGGGGTTTTCAACAGTTGAAGACATAAGGGACAGGGAAAGTAAATCTACGGCGGTAGAAGGAGTAAATACCTGGAGCAAAAAGCCAGTGAGCCGGTCGCCGGCACCAGTGAGCGGTCGCGGTAAAACCTCTCGAAGAAAAGAAGTGCAGAAGAGAGAGGAAATGTGCAAAAACTCAAAATAGTAGCAAAAGCAGTAAAAGAGAGAGATGATTTCCTTATAAAGGAAAAGCCTAAAGAAGAGACAGCCTGTAAAAATGAAACACGTACAGAACAGAAAAAGACACGTGGATAGTCATTTGTGCCTTCTGAAAGAAGACAGTTACCGATTAGAAGTTGAAGGCAGTTACCCGTAGCGAAAGGGACGCTTCCGCGATAACCCGGAACGCTCAGAAAGAAACAATAAGTAAGCGATGAGAAGCGAAAAGGAAGTAAAACCATCATTCATTATTATGAGGAAGGCCATACGGCATCTACAAAAAGAAGGATTAGGCCCTACTCTTCACCGTCGGACCAAGTAATGCCGTAGCAATAGACTACGTCCTCTTCGTCATCGCCACCCCAGAAGGGTGAATCCACAACAGCAGGGGGAGAAGACTCACCGACCCTCTTTCTAGCGGCAGTAGTCGACCCGGTTGTTTTCTCCTTAACGCTTGGCGATACTGCATCAACGGCTGAACCAGCAGAAGGAACCCACGGAGGCGAATCATTCAAAGGAGGAAACGATTTTTTCTCCTCCCTAGCCAGAGAAGCCAGAGAGTCGAAAAATGACTTAGAGGCCTTGGCAGCCTCCTTCCTTCGTTGTTCAACTTCCTTCCTCCGCCTCTTGCGACCTCGCCGGCGGACAACCGGCCTCCAAGGAGGCGATGGGGGAGGATTATCTGTGTCAGGGGTAGTCGGAGGAGTTGGCGGTGAATTCCTCGAAGCCGTACCTAGCAAATAAGAATCAACCATGAGACTCACAGAGGATCTATAACGAAGAAAAATGAAGGAGAAAGAAATGGATAAGAATGAAGGAGGAAAAGCCTCATTAAATAGCCGGGAAAAGAAGAAAAGAGACTCTTCGATCCTCCAACCCGACTCTTGAAGATTGGCACGTGTACAGTCTGAAGTGCAAATGTAGATTTGCAGTCATGCCTGTTGAAATCTCGCGCAAATCAAGAATAATGCTAATATCTGCTGATCAGTTGTTATAATGAGGACGGCGCGGAGTTAAGGCAGAACGATCAACAGAAAAACCGCCCAATGGCAAGACTGTTTTCAGTTGGGCTAAGAATATTCCTTGGAACATGACAAAGAGCGCAGTAAAGAAGAAGAACAGTCACAAGGCGGAATGATTGAAACGATTTATTTATTATGGCCTACCGGCCGAAAGGTACATTTACAAGGCAAGAGGAAAAGAAAAAGGCCCAAAGGGAGCCACCGTTATCAGGTGTCAGAACCAGTATCCTCGGGCACCTCAGGAAGGTCCCTCAAGGAATCCATGACCAGGACAAGATCATGGGAAGTGGCCCTCATCCCCTTCAGGCAGCACCCCAACATGTCCTTACGCTGCTGCAGCATGGCGATTACTACCTGAATCCGAGCGATGGAGGCGGACAACTTTGATACGCTCTCCAAAGGACTGAAGTCCTCCAGGGAAATGGCCCCCAGCCGGGAATAAAGCGGAGTCAGCATTCCTTGCAGCTCCAGAATATCCTCAGAAGTCTTGACCAGCATGTTCTCCAGGAAACCGACGTCGCCGTCATTGAGGTTCCTGAGTGAATGACCCTTGGAGAGAAGAAAATTCTTAGTCAAATGATCCATGATGCTAGCTGGTAAAGATGAGGAGAACGTGGGTGGAGAAAGCTCTCCGATTTATAGGCTCCAGTGAAGGGAGGCCTTGGGAAAAGAAATTGAGGTCCTCAAAAGACGAGCCACCCCGATAACTTCGAGGATTGATAAGCGTAGAACGAAAGGGACGGGTGACGTTCACGATATAGATACTGGAAGGAGTACGAGGCAGAGTCTGAAAAACGTTGAGAGGCACGGTGTCACTGGTAGCCCTAACGCTAAAACCATAAGGTTACCGGTATCCACAGTATAAGGCCGCGTTGATGTCACCGGTGGCCCTAGATGCGTAAAACCGCGTTGGCATCACAGGCGTCTGGTGGTATGAAGCCGCGATAACCATAAGGTAGCTGATGGCGTAAAGCCGCGTTGATACCGCTACTCTCTCGGGCGTAAAGAATAAATCGGGGCTCGTGTGACCTCAGACCTCTGTAAGTATAAGGTTTGCTAACCTCTGTATAAGTATCTATCTCCTCTGTGTCTTTGCAGTACACTCGAAAGGACGATAGCCCCGAATATATGCCAGCCTAGGGCACGGCCTGGTTGAATATCCGTAATGACGCCGCACGTAACCCAACAACGGTCTTTCTATGACTTGAACGAAATGGAGACTTCATAAGCCCTATCGAGAGGCCAAGAAGATTAATATCGCCTCATGACAGAGCAAACCCCTATCTAAAGATATCAGACATGGATAGCCCTTGGTGAACACTCGGGCTAGTTTTCAGTTGGGCTTATGATAACAATTGGAATGCTCCTGACGGCAATATTGTAGCTACGACATCTATCCTTGATGAGTTTCTATACGCTTCCCTGAAAAACCAACCTATCGCCCGGGCCGGCGGAAGTTTCCTAGGATGGTCGACTTCAGCGGGGGGGGATCTCATGCATCTTTACGCGCACGGCGTCATCCCATCCTAGGGGAACGGAGAGGATGTCGCTCTTGATAGGCCTTACGTGATGATCGCCCGCGATGGCTTACCTATTATCGCTGGAAGCGATAACTTCGGACGATGCTTATCGCTGCACCCCTATCGCTGTCAGGTATCGCCAACTTCGGCCTATAAATACCCCCATCTTTCCAAACAGAAGGTAAGATCGAGATCATCTTGGAGAATCTCTACCATTCTGAAAACTCGAACTGACTTAAGCATCGGAGTGTCTACGCCGGAGTCCCCCTCCGGCGCTTTGCAGGTACCTCCGACACCGATCGCTTCCCATCCGACTAGCTGCAGCAGCCGTTTCCGACCAGAAGAGATCTCGGATCTTATCAAATTCAGAAAATCAAACAGGTGGCATGACACATGGAAGACTCTAAGCTTATCAGACAAGATAAAAACCCACCTCTTCAAAATCAAGCTTTATCACCAACGACGGAAACAAGACACATGGAGAAACCAACATCAATCCGCCAAACCTTGCATACACCTCAGCCATCAAGTATATAGAAGAAGCACAACTGCAACGCAACATCAGAAAAGGACAAGCTTCGAAAAATGTAGAATCTGTAAAATCTTATCTTTAGATTTTCTAAAAAAAGTACTAAACTCTCCCTATAAATAGAGGGGTTTTCCCTCCGTTGAATGTAAGCAAGAATCTCCTGTACAACAATCTCTCAACGCAATAAAAGCTTA
This sequence comes from Viola odorata, assembly GCA_963691705.1. Lineage (NCBI taxonomy): Eukaryota > Viridiplantae > Streptophyta > Magnoliopsida > Malpighiales > Violaceae > Viola > Viola odorata. The sequence goes on along the minus strand of OY829544.1, from coordinate 25,125,613 downwards.
AGTTTCCCTTTGTAAGTTCTCTTTCAAAAATGTCTTTCATTTTCAAAGAATTATCTTACTGTTTCTCTGAACTAAAAACTAATAAACTTTCTGATTTATATGAATTAAAAGCAGAACTATCTTCTAAATGTGATGATATTCAAAAATCTTATATTGAAAATCTTTATAATGAAATAATGGGTGAAAGTATAATTCCAATCTCTAATACTGAAACTCCTTTATGGAATGAAGATTTAATAAAAATTGAACTTTTCACAAATATGATAGAAGCCACGAATAAAACTATTCAAACTATTATGCATACCATTAATCAGTATGAAGAAAACGTTGAGAGCCAGAAAAAGAAACAGAAGATAGAAAAGTATAAAAAATTAAAAGGAATCATCACTAATCCAACTACCACCATAAATCCAAACAACCTCACTTCAACTTCGCTTGAACTACCTCCAAATCTGATCTTCCCTGTACGAGCAGGGTCCAACCGACAAATGATCGAAGAAACTAATAAAATTATAAACACTCCTATCTCTCCACATCAACATGAACATGAACAACTACGTCCATCCTCCTCAACTATGCCAGCTCCCTCTTCTACTTATGAAGCTCACTTGCTAGATCTATTAGCTCAAAATACAGAACATCCATCCTCCTCAACTCTGCCAGCTCTACCAGCTCCCTCTCGATTAGAGAATTTATTGGTAGCGGAGCCACTTGCCAGCACTTCTGGCGGAGGTAGAGGTAAGAATATTGATTGGAATATTATTTCTTACATCGGAGAAGAAACCAATTTGGGTGTTTGGTCAGCCAGTAAATCCATTGGTCAGCCCGCAGGAAGGGTGGTCCGGGTGGTGGTCCCAACCAAAAAGGTGTAATCTCGGAAGCAAGAACTAATATTACTAATTAATACTGTTATCTCTATTTCCTTGTAAAATACCTAAATAAAATCTGTTTTACCATGAAGCGCATCGCAAAATTCCTTGTAGGATCCAATAATCATTTCAAAGAAAATATATTAGACCACAATTTAGAAGAATATAACAGACAAGAATATCAGATAGCAAAAATTGAACAACAATTGCAAAATTGGACCATACCAAAGGAACCTAAAAAGAAAATATATCAAATAGGAACACTAGATTTATTTCAAGATTATTTAATAGAAACTACCGAACGAACTATACCAATAAATCCTCAAATTGAAACACTTCAATTAATTGAATCTCATCAAATAGAAATTGCTAAACAAAAATATAAATTTTTGCATATTGGATTAATACAAATAGCCGTAAAACCTTTACATCGACAAGGTTTAGATTCTCCAATATTAATGTGCCTAAGGGACGCAAGATTTCAAAATTTTGATGATTCTTTATTAGCCGTTTTTCAATCAAACTTGGTTAAAGGACCAGTCTATTTTAATTGTTATCCAAACTTTTCAATATCTTTATTTGATCCTAATATTGTAAAAACTTTAACTTTAAACATTAAAACTTCAGATAACATGATTAAAGACTCTAGAAATTGTTGCTACCCGATTTTTGACCACGAACCATTTAAATCGTCTAGATTTATTTCGCTTTACTGGCATTTTTATCATTATTCGTTCGAGTCATTTTACATTCGATTTCGCAATTTTTGCATGATTATTGTTAATTATTAGCATCATTATTTTATTTGGTTCGTACTTAATTATTTTAGTTGGTTTATCACTTCCATTTTCATTTCTTTATTCCCACGCCCGGACAGTCACTTCCTCGTGTTTACACCCTCATTTTATTCCCACGCCCGACCAAGCGCAGTTGACCCATCCGTTCCTGCTCGTGCTCTCCCTCTCCCTTTTAATCCCATTTGAGTCCATCACAGAAAAGGGCAGCCACCACAGCAGCCCTTCCCGACCGTAGCCTCCTCTGCTTCCCTCGCCGCCGTAACCTCCGGCTAACCTAGTCAGTCACCGCCTCACAGCCACTGCATCTACTCTCCCCCTCAACTCCCCAAACAGTCATTAACCCAAACCTACACCACTAAACAACCCAAATCAACACCCGAAAACCAATCTACCTCCACAAACCATCCGACCGGTCATCACCACCGCCGAATCCGACCATCAGCCTCGCCACAACCCGCACAAACCGCCCCTGTACCAAATCCCGATCAACCCCCCCTACACAGCCACTAAATCAACCTACCCTGCAGCCGTACCACCGCTGCCCAACCCTCAAAACCGGCCTCCCTAACCAAATCAAATCCCAATCAACCAAATCAGCCATCCAACCCGCTCCCCCCAAATCGTCACCCTCTCGACCCATCACCGTCTGCCACCTGCAAACCCGTGAACCATCAGCCTTCCCGACCGACAAACCCAAACCCTGCCGCAACCAAATACCCAAACCCACACAAATCAAACCTTTACACAACCAAAGCGAACTAGCTGCTACCCAACCAGCCCAGATCCACCCCAGCCGTTGCTGCTCACCGCCGCTCTGCCAACACCGTCGCTGCTGCTCCCTTCCTTTGCCTCCAGCACCGCCGCGCCTCCGTCAATCGCAGCCCTCCGTCGCTGCTACCCGTCTGCCACTGCACAGCCTCCAGCCGCACCCCAGCCGTTGCTGCTCACTGCCATTCCTCCACTGCCCAGCCGCTGCTCACCACCCGTGCTCCCGCCATTGTTTGCTATCCGGCCGAAATAAAAAGAAGAAGAAAAGGAACAAGGGAAAAGGAGAAGGGAGGGCTGCGGCTGCAGCCCTAAAAGAAAAGAAAAGAAGGAGGAGAGGGGCCTTGTCGTTTGGCAAGGCAAATTGGGAGGGGTTGGGCTTCGGCCCAACCAAGGAAAGAAAGAAGGAAATGGGCTGCGGCCCAAGGGAATAAAAATGAGAAGGGGCTGCGGCCCATGAGTAAAAATAAAAGAAATGGGCTGCGGCCCAAGCCCGTTTAATTAAAATCGCATACTAACTATTTCTCTATTTTCGCAGGTACCGAATTCACGATTATTATCCCGGTCGGATGCTCCGCCAACTTTAATGGGTAAGGTGATCTCATTCTTACTGATATTTGATCATTTGAAATTTATTTGTGAATTCCTTACTAATGCGCTTTTATTTGTCTGTGGTGTTCGTATGTTTTACTTGTATGTTCGTTGCGATGATGCTTGATGAGCTTGATGGAGCTCGACGAGGAGTCCGATGTTCATTCCCAATTGCGGAGCTCGAATGGAGAATTTAACCGTTGTATTTATATATTTGGGAATTTGTAATATTTATTTGCAGTGTTTATTTATTTTATTATCAATTGTTGCCACTAATCATTGATTTACAGGTTAAGCTCGTCCAGGTATGTTTTCCTTTTCTTTTGGATAAGTGCACTTTAATTTATTATTTATCGTATGCATGGTTATTTAAAATTGTTAGATTTCGAATTAATCTGTTTGCATGATGCTTATACCAATGAATGTGCTTTATTTTATGCTTGTTTCGTGTGCGGCTTCGTCCCCACGAATTAATATAATTTATGCTTGTCTGGATGATTGTGTTTCGTGTGCGGCTTCGTCCCCACGATTTTATTTTAATTTATGTTATCTTGAATGTGTTATGTGCGCGGCTTCGACCCCACTCCCCGGTTTTTTCTCTTTTCAACGTGTTTTTTCTCGCATTCATGAAAATGGTACTATGTTAGTCTATGCATGCTAGGACAACCTAGTAAATAGGCTAATCATATGCATAAGCCCGATGATGATAGTGATCCATCGTTGTTCACTAGGGTCTCGCTTTAGTAAAGATTAAATGGTAGTAATCTCACCTAATTTTGCATGTAAATCGGACTAATTTTGAACTCGGCTAAATATAACCGGAATAGGTGCGCAACCAACCTTTTTATCTTTTAGAAGATTAAAATGTTTATTTTCTTTTAACAACTTGACAATAATTAGGACAAAATCAATCAAACCAATTTAAGAACTAAAGCGGCGATTCCTCCTCTGAGGGCTCAAATTACTTGTTTTCAACATGATTTTTAAACACCTCTTTTTTTAGAACCGGTAACCTTTTTTAGGATGAGATTCGGGTGCCTAACACCTTCCCGAGTCCATAATACGACCCCGAACCATCGTTCTCGGGTTTAGACCCTTTTCTTTTGTGCCTTAGTTTTATTTTATTTTCTTATTCTTTTGCGGACTTTTTAGGTTTCCCTAAACCTTAGAAAAAATAGGGTGGCGACTTCATTGTTATGTGAATTTCATTGCGTCCCAAATTTCGCTCGCGACGGTGCGACAGTTTGGTGACTTCACTGGGGACCTTAGGGTCGAAGCCGGAATTATTTGCTTGAGGTGTTTATTGTTATTATTTATTTATTCGCTTAGATATCAACTGTTGTCTTCTCATTCGCATCACGCATAATGCCCTTTCGCCGGGCCTTCCCAAATAGGATTAGGTTGGTATTAGTGAAGCCCTGAGGACTTGGGTCCCAGTCAGCTTTCATGAACCCTAACGCGGACTAGAACCCCTAAATGAGTGAGCGCCCCGATTCCTTTATGTTTCGGTCAGCAATCACATATCCATTTACTGAGGGACCACTTTTATGGTATCGTCCGGGAGCCTTTCAGCCAGTTAGAAATAGTTGAAATTACCCGACATATGCATCATGATCGTATGTATATTTCCAACATGCCTCAATATTGCCCTGATTCTTCATTTTTTTACCATGATACCATGATAATTCTTGTCGCGATGCAAAGTTTCATTTTTCTTCCTTGCGATGCTATGATTCTATTTATACCATGATTCTTTTTCCTATGATTTTACCCACCTTTATATACATTCTCTATTCAGATACTACTGATTAGGATTCATTTTTTTTGTCATTCGTCCAGAATAAGGGCATGAAGAGAGTTTGGTGGAATTGCTCCTCTCACATGCCCACTCATCAAGGAACTTGAAGAAGACGAACTAGACTCTCGGGTCCAAAAAAAAAAAAAAAAAAAAAAAAAAAAAAAAAAAAAAACTCTCATTTCAATTAGTCATAATTTGTCTTGCCCAAGACACATAACCGTCAGAAAAGATGAAATTAAAGCGTGTCCGACTACTTCACTTTGCTCAAATCATCCCAACACTCCAACATCCCGACACCATACCCAATGGATGTTTCTCATACCATATCAATATCATTAATCCTTTAGCACATGCATGAATTTGATGCTACTAATGGATTGTATTTTGTACCTTGACAGGTGATTACCCATGGGAGATTGGGAAGAAGATAATTAAGATTTGATTCCAACATCTTCATGAGCCCGAGTCAGGATTTAAATCATATCTGGAACCCAAGCCAGAATTCGAATCATGTCGTGGTTATCTGCATAACGCCTTGCTAGAAAAGGGGGATTCCATAACTTATTAATTATATTGATCATTTTCTTAAATCACCCTTCATTCTACCTATTTCTTTTGCAGGAACATAAGTCAGAATTTGAATTTATTTGCATAAAGCCTTGCGAGAAAAGATCCCGAGTTAAAGTTTGAACCAGGCCGTGGCCACCTGCATAATTCCTCACTAGAAAAGGGAGAGTTTAAAACCTATTGATTGCGTTGCCCATTTTTCCTAAATCGTTCTTCAATTCTACCCATTGTTTCTCCCTTATTTTTGCAGGAACTCAAATCATACCATGATTACTTGCATAATGCTCAATGAGGTGAAGGAATCCTCCTCTTATCAACTCTTGAATGATCCTCGTGTGTTCCTTCTTTGCCCAGCCGCCCTTATCAGGGAATCCGTTATGCATTCTACATTGGGGGCAACCATTGCGAAACATTCCATTTTCATCTATTGTGGCGGTTCAAACCCCACCTTTTCAGAAATCACGTGGCGGTTAAATACCCCACTTTTCAAAATCACGTGGCGGTTAAATACCCCACTTTCCAAAAATTGCGTGGCGGTTCAAACTCCACCTTTCAAAATCATTGTGGCGGTTCAAACCCCACATTTTCGGAAATCACGTGGCGGTTCAAACCCCACATTTTCGGAAATCACGTGGCGGTTTAAACCCCACCTTTCAAGATCATTGTGGCGGTTCTAAACCCCACATTTTCAAAAATTACGTGGCGGTTAAATACCCCACTTTCCAAAAGTCGTGGCGGTTCAAACCCCACATTTCCAAAAGTCGTGGCGGTTCAAACCCCACATTTTCAAAATTATGTGGCGGTTCAAACCCCACATTTTCAAAAATCACGTGGTGGTTCAAACCCCACATTTTCAAAAAAATCACGTGGTGGTTCAAACCCCACATTTTTAAAAAATCACGTGGCGGTTCAAACCCCACCTTTCAAAAATTACGTGGCGGCTATAAACCCCACATTTTCCAAAAAATCGCGTGGCGGTTCAAACCCCACCTTTTCAGAAATTACGTGGCGGTTAAATACCCCACTTGCCAAAAATTGTGGCGGTTCAAATACCCCACCTTTTCAGAAATTTCGTGGCGGTTCAAAGACCCCACCTTTCAAGGTCGCGTGGCGATTTAAACCCCACCTTTTCAAATCACGTGGCGGTTCAAATACCCCACCTTTTCAGAAATTTCGTGGCGGTTCAAAGACCCCACCTTTCAAGATCGTGTGGCGGTTCAACACCCCACCTTTTGAAGATCGTGTGGCGGTTCAACACCCCACCTTTTGAAGGTCGCGTGGCGATTTAAACCCCACCTTTTCAAATCACGTGGCGGTTCAAACCCCACCTTTTCAGAAATTTCGTGGCGGTTCAAAGACCCCACCTTTCAAGATCGTGTGGCGGTTCAATACCCCACCTTTTGAAGGCCACGTGGCGGTTCAAACCCCACCTTTTCAGAAATTACGTGGCGGTTAAATATCCCACTTTCCAAGATTTTTGTGGAGGTTCAAACCCCACTTTTCAAAATCATGTGGCGGTTCAAACCCCACTTGCCAAAAATTGTGGCGGTTCAAATACCCCACCTTTCAAAAATCATGTGGCGGTTCAAACCCCACCTTTCAAAAACTGTGTGGAGGTTCGAACTCCCACTTTTCAGTCTTATTTTGTGCGGCGGTTCAAACCCCCACTTTCCAGGTTGTCACGTCCAGGACCGCGGGTGCTACTCTCGCCCGGATATGAATTTACTTTTCGCCCCACTATGAGGGAAGTAGTCATTTAAATTTCTGCAATTTATATTTCTGTGGCAATGTGTGTGTGTGTACTCTGTATTTGAAAAAAGAAAAAAAGAAAATCCACACTACCCTAGTTTTTAAATCTTCTCTGGATTGGGCATGTTCATCATTTTTGTTGCACCATGGATAACTTGTTCATTCATTCAAAATCATATGACATGCATGATCTCGCCTGCTAGCTCTTATATCTACAACATGCTTTAGATGTAAGCAGTCAACAAATGTATCCCTGTGAGCACTTTGAACTACCACGCCTTATTTCTTTCATGAGTGCAAGTGTCAGACTAAAACGCTAGTTAGATTTGCATAATATCCAGGGTACATGCACCATTAGACATGGGATAGCAGTAAGATGACATTGGACTTTGCTTCCATATTCTCTGATTTTCTCAACCTTTTTCCCACCAAACTCATCCTTGCATACTGCCTTGCAAAATCTGTTCACTTCTGTTGTAAGCCCCTTGTAAAATCTTATTCCCTCTTGATTCTCCCTTAGCCAAAGAGCAGTGCTTGACCGAGGTGGCTAACTGAAGGCAAAGTGTACATCAAATGTGGTTTGCGAAAAAGAAGCCCTTGAAGATTGCTAATGGTCTACACTGGAAGGAGACCGAGGAATAATTGATTGACGGCCAATGTCCAAAATCAGAATCGGGGAGAACCCAGATGGAAATCTAGATGCTTTGCTCACTGTTTGTATCTCTACTGCAAAAAAAAACAAAAAAAAACAAAAAAAAAAAAAAAAAGGAAAAGAAAAAAAAATGAAAAAGAAAAAAGGAAAAAAAGAAAAAGAAGAAAAAGAAGAAGAAAGAAAAATCAAAGAGAAGAAAAATGTTCAACAAACAGGAGCAAAGATAGATACGAGGAACTGCCCATTGCCAACAAAAGTGAGCTCTGAAAAAGCATTCCCAGTCAAGATCGAATAACTTGTGCGCTTTGCCTTCACCGCGACCAATTGTCGAATACTGCTCGTGAAAACCCATTGTGCCTTTCTGCCAAGACATTCTATTTTAAAAATTTTCACACTACACACTTCCTTTCTCTTGCAAAGTCCTCTCGATTATTTGAATGCCCATGCATGTGCATCTTCATTTGAAGTTTATTCACTCGGATTGACATTGCAAATCTGACTTGGTGCTATGTTCGTTGCATGTTTATGAGTGTAAACACGTAGCCATGTTGCTGAGTGTGAACGCAAACAACCAATATCCGGTGAGGATTGCTTACGTCTACATGTTGTGGGAAAGTCTTGTCCTTGAGGTCGTTATCTCCTTGGCAAGATGCAGATGCTTTTTAGGCTTGCATCCAGCATGCTGATATGATAGAAAATTGAATGACATGTCCTCCAAAAATGCAATAAAATTGTTGAACTTTCTCCCGATAGGGAAGTTGTTTTCAAATTTGACAAAATGCCAAACTTGGGGGGCAAGCCTTAGGATAGTGCGGGAATACTTTCATACTAATTCATGCTTGTTTCCTTCTCTATTTGCAGAATACAGATATGAAAAGAAACTCCAATGAAATTTCATAAAATGGGTCTCGATGTTCGTGTAAAGGAACCCAAAGATAGCATTATTTTCAAGCGGTGGCTTCCAACCACCCACCAGTCTGTTTAAATGCGGTGGCTTCCAACCACTCACCAGTCTTTCTTCTAGAGCGGTGGCTTCCAACCACTCCCAATCCCAGTGGGCAGCAACGTCCGAGTGGAGTTTATATTTTTTCCGTACCAGCGTCCGAGTGGAGCTGAATTTACTTTTCCGCATCAGCGTCTGAGTAGAGCTGAATTTAAATTTCTGCATCGCGGTATTCGAGGGGAGACGTCCGAGTGAAGCCGCATTTTACATTTCTGTAAGGTATCCGAGTGAAACCATCAGCGTCCGAGTGGAGCTGAATTTATCAACGTCCGAGTGGAGTTGTCGGCATCTGAGTAGAGCCATTATTGATCAGCGTTCGAGCGAAGCTGAATTTCTATTTTTTAAGACATCCGAGTGGAGTCATCAGTGTCCGAGTGGAACTGAATTTGTAAGGTATCCGAGTGGAGCCATCAGCGTCTGAGTAGAGCTGAATTTACATTTTTTATGCATCACGGAGTTCGAGAGGAGACGTCCCAGTGTAGCCGCAATTTATATTTCTCTGCAAGGTATCCGAGTGGAGCCATCAGCGTCCGAGTGGAGCTGAATTTTCTTTTCTGCAAAGTATCCCGAAGGGCATCAGTGTCCGAGTGGAGTTCAATTTCCACATCCTAAGGACGTCAGCGTCGAGGAGGTTGGTCGAAGGACAATTTCGAAGGATTAAAGGATGAGCTCACAGTCACATCAGAAACCCAAAACCTAATCAATGAGTTGGATGCACTTCTGACCCCCTCAGGTATATCGGATTGAATCTTATCATATCAAATTACTAAAATTCAACCTTCAATTCTGCAGGCGCCAGACTTAAAGCTCAAAACACTGCCTGATCACTAGAAGTCATCTGCATCCTAAGGACATCAGCGTCCAAGGGAAGTCACATCTTGTTCTCGTGAGCGGCTTCGTCCCCACATCCCATTTTTGTGAGCGGCTTCGTCCCCACAACCTTGTTCTTGTGAGTGGCTTCGTCCCCACAATCCCATATCCGTCCGAGTGGGGTTGAGCTTACCAACGTCCGGGTGGAGTTGTCGGCATCCGAGTAGAGCCATTGTCCATCAGCATCCGAGGGGAGCTGGATTTATTTTCCTACGATTTAAAATTTCTGCAACACCGTCCGAGTGGAGGTAACTTTACATTTAAGCCATTTATATTTCCGCAAGCCGTCCGAGTGGAGGTAAGCTCACATTTTTACAATTTACATTATGGTGTCCGAGTGGAACCAGTTTCTTTCTGTTTATAAGAGTTATGCCTTGCGACGTCTGTGATATGTTCATTTTTTGCATATTCGTAGTACTGGGGCAACCATCTTTAATGCTTATCAAAAATTTCGTTACACTTTATTTTTGATAAGACATTAAAGAGGGGGCAACTGTTGCTACCCGATTTTTGACCACGAACCATTTAAATCGTCTAGATTTATTTCGCTTTACTGGCATTTTTATCATTATTCGTTCGAGTCATTTTACATTCGATTTTGCAATTTTTGCATGATTATTGTTAATTATTAGCATCATTATTTTATTTGGTTCGTACTTAATTATTTTAGTTGGTTTATCACTTCCATTTTCATTTCTTTATTCCCACGCCCGGACAGTCACTTCCTCGTGTTTACACCCTCATTTTATTCCCACGCCCGACCAAGCGCAGTTGACCCATCCGTTCCTGCTCGTGCTCTCCCTCTCCCTTTTAATCCCATTTGAGTCCATCACAGAAAAGGGCAGCCACCACAGCAGCCCTTCCCGACCGTAGCCTCCTCTGCTTCCCTTGCCGCCGTAACCTCCGGCTAACCTAGTCAGTCACCGCCTCACAGCCACTGCATCTACTCTCCCCCTCAACTCCCCAAACAGTCATTAACCCAAACCTACACCACTAAACAACCCAAATCAACACCCGAAAACCAATCTACCTCCACAAACCATCCGACCGGTCATCACCACCGCCGAATCCGACCATCAGCCTCGCCACAACCCGCACAAACCGCCCCTGTACCAAATCCCGATCAGCCCCCCCTACACAGCCACTAAATCAACCTACCCTGCAGCCGTACCACCGCTGCCCAACCCTCAAAACCGACCTCCCTAACCAAATCAAATCCCAATCAACCAAATCAGCCATCCAACCCGCTCCCCCCAAATCGTCACCCTCTCGACCCATCACCGTCTGCCACCTGCAAACCCGTGAACTATCAGCCTTCCCGACCGACAAACCCAAACCCTGCCGCAACCAAATACCCAAACCCACACAAATCAAACCTTTACACAACCAAAGCGAACTAGCTGCTACCCAACCAGCCCAGATCCACCCCAACCGTTGCTGCTCACCGCCGCTCTGCCAACACCGTCGCTGCTGCTCCCTTCCTTTGCCTCCAGCACCGCCGCGCCTCCGTCAATCGCAGCCCTCCGTCGCTGCTACCCGTCTGCCACTGCACAGCCTCCAGCCGCACCCCAGCCGTTGCTGCTCACTGTCGTTCCTCCACTGCCCAGCCGCTGCTCACCACCCGTGCTCCCGCCATTGTTTGCTATCCGGCCGAAATAAAAAGAAGAAGAAAAGGAACAAGGGAAAAGGAGAAGGGAGGGCTGCGGCTGCAGCCCTAAAACAAAAGAAAAGAAAAGAAGGAGGAGAGGGGCCTTGTCGTTTGGCAAGGCAAATTGGGAGGGGTTGGGCTTCGGCCCAACCAAGGAAAGAAAGAAGGAAATGGGCTGCGGCCCAAGGGAATAAAAATGAGAAGGGGCTGCGACCCATGAGTAAAAATAAAAGAAATGGGCTGCGGCCCAAGCCCGTTTAATTAAAATCGCATACTAACTATTTCTCTATTTTCGCAGGTACCGAATTCACGATTATTATCCCGGTCGGATGCTCCGCCAACTTTAATGGGTAAGGTGATCTCATTCTTACTGATATTTGATCATTTGAAATTTATTTGTGAATTCCTTACTAATGCGCGTTTATTTGTCTGTGGTGTTCGTATGTTTTACTTGCATGTTCGTTGCGATGATGCTTGATGAGCTTGATGGAGCTCGACGAGGAGTCCGATGTTCATTCCCAATTGCGGAGCTCGAATGGAGAATTTAACCGTTGTATTTATATATTTGGGAATTTGTAATATTTATCTGCAGTGTTTATTTATTTTATTATCAATTGTTGCCACTAATCATTGATTTACAGGTTAAGCTCGTCCAGGTATGTTTTCCTTTTCTTTTGGATAAGTGCACTTTAATTTATTATTTATCGTATGCATGGTTATTTAAAATTGTTAGATTTCGAATTAATCTGTTTGCATGATGCTTATACCAATGAATGTGCTTTATTTTATGTTTGTTTCGTGTGCGGCTTCGTCCCCACGAATTAATATAATTTATGCTTGTCTGGATGATTGTGTTTCGTGTGCGGCTTCGTCCCCACGATTTTATTTTAATTTATGTTATCTTGAATGTGTTATGTGCACGGCTTCGACCCCACTCCCCGGTTTTTTCTCTTTTCAACGTGTTTTTTCTCGCATTCATGAAAATGGTACTATGTTAGTCTATGCATGCTAGGACAACCTAGTAAATAGGCTAATCATATGCATAAGCCCGATGATGATAGTGATCCATCGTTGTTCACTAGGGTCTCGCTTTAGTAAAGATTAAATGGTAGTAATCTCACCTAATTTTGCATGTAAATCGGACTAATTTTGAACTCGGCTAAATATAACCGGAATAGGTGCGCAACCAACCTTTTTATCTTTTAGAAGATTAAAATGTTTATTTTCTTTTAACAACTTGACAATAATTAGGACAAAATCAATCAAACCAATTTAAGAACTAAAGCGGCGATTCCTCCTCTGAGGGCTCAAATTACTTGTTTTCAACATGATTTTTAAACACCTCTTTTTTTAGAACCGGTAACCTTTTTTAGGATGAGATTCGGGTGCCTAACACCTTCCCGAGTCCATAATACGACCCCGAACCATCGTTCTCGGGTTTAGACCCTTTTCTTTTGTGCCTTAGTTTTATTTTATTTTCTTATTCTTTTGCGGACTTTTTAGGTTTCCCTAAACCTTAGAAAAAATAGGGTGGCGACTTCATTGTTATGTGAATTTCATTGCGTCCCAAATTTCGCTCGCGACGGTGCGACAGAAATATAGCATTAATATACAGAATATATTACAAGGTAATGACAACTAATATAAATCCTAAAGCTATAAAACATTCTCCAAAAAATGAAACACTTTTAATCGAAGCTAATACGGAACATGCTATGATACAAACACCAAAACTATTACAATGGAACCAAGTTACTTTACCTAATGAATGGATTTTATCTAAAGCAAACGAATCACAAGCCATAATACCACGGACACAACCAGTAAAAACTGAAGAAGATGAATATGGAAATATAAGATTAATATTTGAATCACATCTTGAACCCTTAAACACAACTAGTTTTAGAAGATCAGTAAGTAATATCGAAAGAGCAATTTTATCTAGATCTTTATCAGGATCAATATTAAGAGGTGTTGATTTTAACAAAACTATTCCACGACCATATTATCAAAATATAGATCAAAATTGCGAACAAGAAATTATAAGATCACCATCTCCTACGCATAGTGATATGAAATATTTAAATCAAATAAATATGATTAAGACTGATAATTATAAAATAGATAAAGAAAGATTAAGAAAAGAATTTTATGATCCCTCAAAAATTGGACTAAGAACACAATTTTTTAAAATCTTTGCTAAAGAAGAAAAAGATTATATTCAGGAAAGATTTTATAAAGATTTAGAAGAATTACAAATTCATATTCCATTTTTTACCTGGTTTAAAAAACAATCAGATTTACACGATATAAAAAACATCAACGTAATAAAATCTGCAAAACAGATATGGCAAACTGCCTTAGATACAAAAGTAGAATCTGTATATCCTCCATTAGAAGAAGTACATATAACACATCATAATAACATCATTGCAGCTTCGCCATTTAAACACATTACTGAAGAAACCAGAGATATAAACCTAAAAGATATTAAAAACATTCAAAATCAAAATAATTATACCAACCTCATGCTAAATACTTTAGCAACACAAATAACTACTGTAGAAGCAAATCTTCCTCCACCTATTCAATTTAAAAGTACTACAGTAGGAGCAGAAACTAGTAAGAAACAGGAAAAAGTGAACATTCTTACTCAACCTTTATTCAAACCAATTGAAATGACTAATTCTGAAATAATGAATTTTAAATTTAAAAAAGAAGATGAATATTTAGATATAATAAATAAAAAATTAGATAAAATAAATATAAGATCTAAAAATTAAATTTCAGTATTAATAGAAGAAATTGAAGAAAAAGAAATAAAAGACATCTCAGAGCAATTCCAGGAATTAGAAATTAATAAATTAAGAACAAAAAATTATCAAAAACCTAGAATAAAACACTTTTATCCTAGACCAACCTTTCCTGATGTACAATCAGAAGATATAAATACTAGAACTCAATATAATTACGATGGTCAAAGTATTTTAGAACGGAATTTAGATGGACAAAGTGAGCATAATATAATAACCATGTTAGAAAATATGATGATGGCAGCCACCGCATATAAAACAAGAGGAAATTCAGATAAATATGTAGCCCAAATAATTATTTCAGGATTTACAGGACAACTTAAAAGTTGGTGGGATAACTATCTCACTCTAGAAGAAAAATTAGAAATAATAAATGCGGTAAAAACAGAAAATGATGAATCCAAAGAGGACGCCACTAATGTATTAGCATACACTATATTAAAACATTTTGTGGGAGAACCAAGTCAATTTCAGGAAAAAACAACAGAAATACTAGTTAATTTAACCTGTCCAAAACTACAAGATTTCAGATGGTATAAGGATATGTTTCTAACAAAAATATTCATGAAAGAAGATTGTAATCATTCCTTCTGGAAAGAAAAATTTATTTCAGGACTACCAAAACTATTCGCAGAAAAAGTAAAAACTAGAATTAAAAATATTTATAGTGGAATAATTCCTTATTCAATATTAACCTATGGTGAAATTATAGAACATATTAATAATTAAGGACTAGCACTCTGCACCGATTTAAAATTAAAAGCTAAAATGAAAAATGAACTTCATCAAAGTAGAAAAGAATTAGGATCATTCTGTGCTCAATATGGATATGAAACAATAATACCTCCTTCACGAAAATATAAAAAACAAAGAAAATCAATAAGGAAAAATTATAGAAACCCTAGATATCAGGAAAGAAACCCTAGATATCAGGAAAGACCAAATAAAAATTACCAAAGAAAATATTATAAAAAATGATTTAATAAATTTAAACCCAATAACCAAAATAAAATCCCGACCTGTTTTAAGTGTGAACAAAAAGGACATTATAAAAATAATTGCAGAATGAAACAAAAAATTCAAGAACTTCAAATTGATGAAGAACTTAAAAATCAAATGATACAACTATTAAATTCTAGCACTGATGAAGAAGACTTATACCTAGAAAATACTAGTAGTGAAGAATTGGAAATTGACCCAATTCAGGATAACTCATCCGAAAGTAACGAACAATCTGAAGAAGAAAATACTAATATTTGCTCTTGTGTATATAAACAAATAAACACAATTACTAAAGAAAAAGAAATGTTAATAGAAATATTAGGAAAAATTGAAGATCCCGAAATACAAAGAGATTATCTAAATAAATTAAAAGATTTAATAATAAAAGAAAAAGAAAGTAAAGAAATAGAACCCTATAGTTTAAAAACAATTATTAATAGATTTTCCCCTAACGAATCTAATATATCAACTCAAGATTTAAAAGAAGAAATAAAACAAATAAAAATAGATATAAAAAATTTACAAGTAGAAAATACTAAATTAAACATAAAATTTATGATGTTAGAACAAAACGATAAGCAACTCAAAAATTTAAAAGAACTAAATCACGAAATAACAAATGAAGCTTTAAGAATCACAGAAGAAAATTTCTTAAATACAATTTCTAGAATAGAATTTCAAAAATGGTATATTGATATAGATTTAATCATAAACAAAGAATTCCATATAAATACTTGGGCACTAGTAGACTCAGGAGCCGACCAAAATTGTATTCAAGAAGGAATAATACCAACTCAATACTATGAAAAGACTAAAGAACAGTTATATGGAGCTAACAGAAATAAACTTCAGATTAATTATAAACTTTCTAATGTAAAAATATGTAATAAGGGATTCTGTCTAAGAAACTCATTTATACTCGTAAAAAATTTAAATCAAAAGACAATATTAGGAACTCCTTTTCTTACCCAAATCTATCCATTCAATGTGGATAGTGAAGGTATAAAAACTAAAAAAATTGATACAGAAATTTGTTTCCCATTTATCCAAAAACCTCAACAGAAAGATATTGATTTATTAAAAAATTATTCCATCTCAAAAGATATTATGGTAATCCAAAAGAAAAAGCATTTACATTTTTTAACAAAAGAAATAAACTTTAAGAGAATTGAAGAAGAACTACAAAAACAGAATAATATAGAAAAAATAAAATACTTTCAAAATCTATTTGAAAAAGAAGTATGCTCTGAACTACCAAACGCCTTTTGGAATAGGAAGAAACATATAATAGAATTACCTTATGAAAAAGATTTTAATGAAAGAAATATACCTACCAAAGCTAGACCTATACAAATGAATAAAGAATTATTAGAATACTGTAAACAAGAAATAGATACTCTATTAAAGAAAAAACTCATTAGACCAAGTAAATCTCCATGGTCTTGTGCTGCTTTCTATGTTCAAAATCAAGCAGAAATAGAAAGAGGAGCGCCAAGATTAGTAATTAATTATAAACCTTTAAATAAAGTATTACAATGGATAAGATACCCTATACCTAATAAAAGAGATTTAATCAAAAGATTAAATGAAGCAACTATATTTTCAAAATTTGATATGAAATCAGGATTTTGGCAAATCCAAATCACTGAAAAAGATAGATATAAAACTGCATTCACAGTACCATTTGGTCATTATGAATGGAATGAAATGCCATTTGGATTAAAAAATGCACCTTCAGAATTTCAAAATATAATGAACGATATACTAAATCCATATACAAAATTCACTATTGTCTACATAGATGATGTACTAGTATTCTCAAAATCTATAACAGAACATTTTAATCATTTAAACAAATTTTTAAAAATACTAAAAGAAAATGGATTGGTAGTTTCAGCTACTAAATTAAAATTATGTCAAACAAAAATCAGATTCTTAGGATTTGATATTTACCAAGAAACAATTAAACCAATAAGCAGATCAATAGAATTCACTGATAAATTTCCTGATGAAATCAAAGATAAAAAACAATTACAAAGATTTTTGGGATGTCTAAATTATGTATCAGACTTTATTAAAAACCTAAGAACTACTTGTTTACCATTATATCAAAGACTTAGAAAAAATCCTCCACCATGGAATGAAAATATGACACTTATTGTTAAAAATATTAAAGAAAAAATTAAAAACCTTCCATGTTTGGGAATCCCTAACCCTTTAGCCGATTTAATAGTAGAAACAGACGCATCTGACATCGGTTATGGAGGAATATTAAAACAAAAAGAACATGAAAAAGAACAATTAATTAGATATTGTTCAGGAATATGGATTGCTTCACAAAAGAATTATTCAACAATTAAAAAAGAAATTTTATCCATAGTATTATGCATATTTAATTTCTAAGATGACTTATTTAATAAAAAATTCTTATTAAGAATTGATTGTAAAAGTGCAAAATATATTTTAGAAAAAGATGTTCAAAATATAGTTTCTAAACAAATCTTTGCCCGATGGCAAGCTTTACTATCAAACTTTGATTTTGAAATTGAATTTATAAAAGGAGAAAATAACTCTTTACCTGATTTCTTATCTCGAGAATTTTTACAGGGAAAAATTTGATGGCATCACAAAAAGGAAAAGAAGTGATGACAACACAAAAAGAATGCAATAGAAAAACCAAATCATCCTATGCCATGAATATACCAACTACTCCTAACAAATATGAACCACTCAGATCCAGTTCATCCAAAACTGTCCATTCACAACTCGTATCTCCAAATACTTTCTTATTACCACAACCCCAAGAAAGATTTGCTCCAAACTACCTCCAAGCACTACAGGTCCAACCTCCAAAATCACCAGCTACTATTACTAGTAAACCTGCTTTTACACTTCTTGGAACCCTTCCTACCAAACCTTCACAAACAAAAGGCCAAGGCCCAATAACTAAACCTTTTGTCATAAGTATTAGCTATATTGAGCCAGAACATGAAAATGAACTTAAAACAATTGTATCCAATATATTTCCAAAAGATTTTCTATTCATCCCAGACTCCCTAGAAAAAAACAGAATATTCTATGAGTTCATTCTTGTAGACACCGATTCGGTTGAAATAGTTCATGTTGAAGATCCCAGATATCCTAACAAATACTCTTATTCCAAATGAAAAATCCTAAAAGTATTAACCTTATCCGATTGGAACATGAACCCTTATACTGAAAAAGCCTTTTCTTATCCCTTTCAACCAACCGGATTCAACTATCATGACTATCAAAAAGCATGGCAACATGCCTTTTTATATTCAAATTATCACCACTCCTGGTTTTTCCATTTTCATAATGATATACCAAGAAAATTCCCTCATTGGTTTTACCAATGGTGGAAATACTTTGGAGCATCAGAACTTGCCTATCCCCCAACAGTCAGCGAAGGTTTCGAAACTTTTCAAAAAAATTATCACTCTCAAATCATACCAAAACTAATGTCTTTCACTCTCATGTTCAAAATACCCTGGATAATATACTGGGATTTTGACATTGTTGACCGTAATGCTGCAGAACCACCCATACTGACAAAAAGATGGAAAGTGAAATGGTGGAAAAGTTTTCCACAAGAACAGGCATGTAAAAACACAGTATTACATAAATTAGCCGAAACCACAGTTACCATTTCCACTCCTCTATCACCATCTATATTCCTTTCATCCAAACATCAATTACAAGCCAACCTAGCAAGCGCTTCGTCAAAAGATGAATACAAGAAAAAATTAAAAGAAACACTTTCTCAATTAGATGCAGATGAAGTAGCATCATCAGCAACACCACAAAATTCTGATCTAGATTATGATCCCGATATGATAGCAGAATTATATCCAGATTTAAAATAAATGTCTCTCCAGAGATAAAAAAACAAAAAAACAAAAAAAAAAAAAAACAAAACAAAATGATGAAAAAGAAAAAATCTTACAGTCGACGACAATCGAGCATCTCAGCACAAAGACACATCATCCAAAGAAGACAGCAATTCAGAAAATCAAACAGGTGGCATGACACATGGAAGACTCTAAGCTTATCAGACAAGATAAAAACCCACCTCTTCAAAATCAAGCTTTATCACCAACGACGGAAACAAGACACATGGAGAAACCAACATCAATCCACCAAACCTTGCATACACCTCAGCCATCAAGTATACAGAAGAAGCACAACTGCAACGCAACATCAGAAAAGGACAAACTTCAAAAAATGTAGAATCTGTAAAATCTTATCTTTAGATTTTCTAAAAATAGTACTAAACTCTCCCTATAAATAGAGGGGTTTTCCCTCCGTTGAATGTAAGCAAGAATCTCCTGTACAACAATCTCTCAACGCAATAAAAGCTTAAGTTTCCCTTTGTAAGTTCTCTTTCAAAAATGTCTTTCATTTTCAAAGAATTATCTTACTGTTTCTCTGAACTAAAAACTAATAAACTTTCTGATTTATATGAATTAAAAGCAGAACTATCTTCTAAATGTGATGATATTCAAAAATCTTATATTGAAAATCTTTATAATGAAATAATGGGTGAAAGTATAATTCCAATCTCTAATACTGAAACTCCTTTATGGAATGAATATTTAATAAAAATTGAACTTTTCACAAATATGATAGAAGCCACGAATAAAACTATTCAAACTATTATGCATACCATTAATCAGTATGAAGAAAACGTTGAGAGCCAGAAAAAGAAACAGAAGATAGAAAAGTATAAAAAATTAAAAGGAATCATCACTAATCCAACTACCACCATAAATCCAAACAACCTCACTTCAACTTCGCTTGAACTACCTCCAAATCTGATCTTCCCTGTACGAGCAGGGTCCAACCGATAAATGATCGA
Source organism: Viola odorata (assembly GCA_963691705.1). Taxonomy (NCBI): domain Eukaryota; kingdom Viridiplantae; phylum Streptophyta; class Magnoliopsida; order Malpighiales; family Violaceae; genus Viola; species Viola odorata. The sequence goes on along the minus strand of OY829544.1, from coordinate 25,105,610 downwards.
AGAAACTAATAAAATTATAAACACTCTTATCTCTCCACATCAACATGAACATGAACAACTACGTCCATCCTCCTCAACTATGCCAGCTCCCTCTTCTACTTATGAAGCTCACTTGCTAGATCTATTAGCTCGAAATACAGAATATCCATCCTCCTCAACTCTGCCAGCTCTACCAGCTCCCTCTCGATTAGAGAATTTATCATATAAGTATGCTTGACACAAGCCTAGAAAAGCATCTGCATCTTGCCCAGGAGATAACTACCTCAAGGATAAGACTTTCCCGCATCATGTAGACATAAGCAATCCTCATCGGATATTGGTGTTTGCGCTCACACTCAGAAACAAGGCTACGTGTTTACACTCATAAAAATACAACAAACATTGCGCAAAATCAGATTTGCAATGTCAATCCGAGTGAATAAACTTCTAATAAAGATGCACATGCATGGACATTCATATAATCAAGAGGATTTTGCAAGAGAAAGGAAATAAAGTGCGTAGACCGAAAGAAGAAGTCTATTTGGAAAGGAGAATGTTGTTTAGGAGAAGGAAATAGGGTTTTAATGAGCAGCGCACAACTGAGGTTGCTAGCCGGAAGTAAGGTGTACAAGTTCTTTAGCTTTTCTTGGGGATGCTCCTTCTTTGAGATCACTATTTGTTGTTGACGAAGCACACTGGTTTTTGAATCTTTGCCGGGAATGATCTCTTTTACTATTGAGACCATCATTTGTCGTTGACAAAATGCCAATTTTTTGAATTTTCATTGGGAATGATCTCTTTTACTTTTGAGATCATCATTTGTCGTTGAAGCGCACCAGTTTTTGAATCTTCGCAGGGAATGATCTTTTTTACTGTTGGGACCATCATTTGTTGGCTTTCGACCTTTTTTGTACTTGCTTCTGCTTTTTATTGGTTGTGTTCTTTGAACACTTTTTTGAATTTTTATTTTTTTTATTTTTTTAGGCAAGCAAGGCAAGTACAGTTTTTTGTCTGGTATGTCGTCATTTTCGTATTTAGCAGAGGCCTTCAAGTCTTGATTTTTGATTTTTTTTGTTTTGCCTCCTTCCGGTGTTGACCATTAGCAATCCTCGGAGATTTTGCAATTCCTCTTGCGCAAACCAATTTCGATGTGCACCTTTTCTTCTGTTACCAACCTCAGTTGGGCACTACTCATTATTTAGGGAGTTCAAGTGGATGCAAGATATTTTACAAGCGGCTTAGAAAAGAAATGAATTGAATAAAGAGCAAAGGCAAGTGTTTGAAGACAAAGAAATAAATTGACCAAAGAAAGGTGGAAGCAAAGAGTAGAGTCCCCTGTCATCTTACAGCTATCCCATGTCTAAATGTGCATGTACCCTGGATATTATGCAAATCTAACTAGCACTTAGTTTGGCATTTGCACACATGAAAGAAGTATGACGTGAAGGCCCAAAATGCTCACAGGGATGTGTTTGTGACTGCTTACATCTAAACACGCTGCAGATATAAGAGCTAGCAGGCGAGATCATGCATGTCATATAACGTCAAATGGATGTACAAGTTATCCATGATGCAGTAACATGTTGAACATGCTCAATCCGTGGAAGGTTTGAAAAAATTTGAGGGTAGTGTGGATTTTATTCAAAGACTTTTATACACAGTTTTCAAAGTCAAAAACTCTTAGCAATTTTGCAAGCAAAACGGGAGGGCATGACCACTTGCAAGAATTTAATGAATAATAATAAAAAAAGAATTGCCCCTAATGCAGGAATGAACGTTTGTACAAAAATTTAAAGAGGCAGAGAGGTAAATGGACTTCTCTGGATGTGTGCAGCAAAAGTGCTGAGGTCGGCGCAAGGAGCTGCTGCGGAAATATGAATGTAAATCTCATTCTGATGTTGATGCCTACTGCGATGTTCATGCAGGAATGTAGATTGAAACCAGGGCGAGGACCCCGTAAAGTTCGAATGTTGATGTAAAGAGGACAACAGGGTGTGGCCGCCGCAAAGGATGAGAGTGAGGTATCTCCAAAAGGTTGCCCCCAGCGTAGAATGCATAATGGACTCCCTGATACGTGCGGCAGGGCAGTGAAGGTACACAAGATGGTCATTCAAGAGTTGATAAGAGGAGGATTCCTCAGTCTCGCTGAGTACTATGCAAGTAACCATAGTAGGATTCGAGTTCCTGCAAAAATAAGGGAGAAATAATGGGTAGGACTGAAGGGCGATTTAGGAAAATGGACAATGTAATCAATAGGTTTTAAACTCTCCCTTTTCTAGTGAGGCTTATTGGCAAGCACGTCATGATTCTGATTGGATGTCGAGACCCATTCATGCTTTGCGGAATTATGTTTGGATGTTACCGACCATTGAGATTCTGATAGGGAACAAAAATGAAAGTTCTATTTGGGCGTTGCTGCCCGCAGGAAGGTTGATGCGGAAAGAAAAATCTATTCGGGCACCGTTGCCCCCTGGGATGAAGAATCCACTCGGGCGCTGCTGCCCACTGGGATCTTGGTGCTGGACTTGGAATGAAGGATCCCTTCGGGTGCTGCTGCCCACTGGGATGTTGGTGCTGAAATTCATATCCGGACGAGAGTAACACTCGCGGTCCTGGATAATACAAGCAGAAGGACGTTGATGGCGTTAGTCGGACACCTTGCAGACATGCATTTTGGTGTTCTAGACTTAGGGTGACCAATCTTTTCGTAGCCGATCTAATTGAGTGGGTTGCTTTTGGGAATGCACTGGTTCAGGCCTAACTTTCGACGTCATCCTCGGGGAAAGACATTGCTTCACCTTTCGAAGGGATGGAAAACTCTTTTGATGAGGGTTCGCGACTGTTGTGGTGGATCCAGAAAATGAAGTCCATACACCACATTTTAGAGAATGCTCCTTTGAAGATTTGGCGCTTGAGTTGAGCCTTTGCGTGCATCAACATTACAATGCCAGACTTTGAATGACGCCCATTTAGTACGTGACATGATCAAGGCGCGAGGCGGACAAACAAGATGGCTTCTCCGAAGGCTCCCTCATCCGATTTGTTTGCCCCCAATTATAGAGGATTGAAAATGTGATGCAATGTCAATGACCCAAGGCCTTCTAATTATGCTCATGATGAGTTTTGATACCCACAATCTTGTTTGGCTCTGAAGCTTCAACTTGGTGGCACCTTCTTAGGTGATGATCATGACGAGATCAACATGTTATCTTGAGGCTTCTGCTCGTTTGGTCGTCGTTGGAATTTTGCTGGACATTAGAATCGTGGTGCCTGAGGAGATGACAACCCCTTTGAACCACTAGTCTGGTGAGCTTGACTGAGATCGAAGGGAAGCTTTTATTCGTTCCCCAAAATGGTGATGAAGAGAAGGTCATTCGATCCTGGGTGATAGCCATCCTTGAAAAGCTACCCGCTCATGAAAGGATTAATACCCATTTGATCATGATCAACTGCTTTGGAAGAGAGACGCCGGTGATTACTTCGGAACAAGATCAAATTCGACACATGAAAGATTTGACCATGATTGAATTTGAGTCCGTAGTTTGGAGCATGGCGAGGCGTGAATGTCCATATGTCACAGAACATGACCGATTTAAGTATGTTGATCGGGACCCTAGGGGAACACCCATTCGTCATGTTTCTGTAAGGTCAAAGGGTCCTGCTTGCAAGAGGCACCTGGCGACGGTAGTGTCTTGATGGTAGACTTTTCCGAGGAGGCAAATGGAGAGACAAGCTCCGGCAACTTACACCCCCGAACAAACTATCATTGTTATGTTTCTTCACCAAAATGAAGAATTATTGGTGAAGGGCATTTGGTGATAGCAAAGGTCTCCTCTTTTTCGCTGAATAGTGATGATCTGAATGCAAGGGAAGGATGGACGTAACGGGCTCTTTGTGGTAAATTACCGATCCCTATGCCTTGCCCCCGGTAAAAATGCGTTCAACCTTTAATGCTTCCTGACGCCTTATTTTGGTCGTCATTTCAATTGCTTGCCCCCCAGTTCATAAGTCGCATTGCACCTGAAATAAAAAGGGGAATTAAATAGTAAATCTGGAGGGAAGGATATCCCAAAATTAAAAATTAAAACTGACAAAAATTGAAATATTTGAGAAGAACATGTGGGTTGCCTCCCACGGAGCGCCCTTGTTTATAGTCGTAGGCAAACATTAGTAATAATGTATGGACCAGTCCAACGAGTTCTGAGTTTACCTGCCATGGTGTGAAATCTCGAGCTATAGAGGAGTACTTTCTGCCCAGCTTTCAAGGTCCTAGGATGAATGTTCCTGTCATGGTACATTTTTGCCTTGGCCTTGATGATGGCTGAATTCTCATACGCTTCGTTCCTCAACTCTTCAAGCTCCTGCATTTGCAATCTCCTTTGCGTACCGGCAGCAGTAAGGTTCATGTTACATTGCTTGATTGCCCAAAAGGCTTTGTGTTGCACTCCAACGGGTAAATGGCAAGTTTTACCATAAACCAACTTGTAAGGTGTGGTCCCGATAGGAGTTTTGTATGCTGTTCTGTAAGCCCACAAGGCATCATCAAGCCTTTGGCTCCAATCTTTTCTCTCTGGCCCGACAGTCTTGGCCAAAATAGATTTAATCTCTCGATTTGATAGTTCCGCCAACCCATTCGTTTGAGGATGGTATGCTGTGGACATACGGTGAGTGATATTGTACTTGGAAAAAAGTGATGCTACCACTCGGTTGCAAAAATGTGTGCCTCTATCACTGATTATAGCTCTTGGAATTCCAAATCTGCTCAAAATCTGAGATTTTAGGAATTTCACCACTGTCTTCGCATCATCAGCCCTTGTGGCTTTGGCTTCCACCCATTTCGACAAGTAATCTACTGCCAAAATTATATATGTGTCCCCATCTGAATTAGGGAATGGTCCCATGAAGTCTAATCCCCACACATCAAAGATTTCACACACTAAAATCGGTGTGAGAGGCAGCTGATGTTTAGATGTGATACTTCCAGTTTTTTGGCAATTTTCGCAAGTTTTGCAAAAATAGTAGGCATCTTTGAACAAAGTGGGCCAGAAAAATCCTGACTCCAGCACCTTCGAAGCAGTCCTTCTAGGTCCGAAGTGCCCTCCACAAGCGAAAGAGTGGCTGAATTTAAGAACGGATGGAATTTCGTTCTCAAGAATGCATCTTCGGAGGATCTGATCTTTTCCCATGTTCCAAAGGTACGGATCATCCCAAATATATCTCCTGGAATCCCTCCTGATCTTCTCCTTCTCAGCTGTGGAATAATCTCCATGAAATTTTCCAGTTGCCAAGAAATTGGCAATATCAGAATACCACGGCCTCATCTCAAGGCCTAGAAATAAGCTTTCATCAGGAAAATTTTCTCTAACAGGTTCTGGTTGCGCATCCACCAACATTCTTCTCAAATGATCAGCTACGAGGTTTTCTTTGCCCTTCTTATCCTTGATTTCAAGGTCGAATTCTTGCAGAAGAAGAATCCACCTAATCAGCCTTGGCTTAGCTTCCTTCTTGGCTAAAAGGTACCTCAAAGCTGCATGATCAGAGTAGATTATTACTTTGGTTCCAAGAAGATAAGAACGAAATTTATCTAATGCAAAAACAATAGCAAACAGTTCTTTTTCTGTGGTGGTATAGTTTCTCTGAGCATCATCAAGCATTCTTGAAGCATAATAAATCACATGTGGATCTTTATCAATTTTCTGCCCAAGGATAGCTCCTACGGCTGCATCACTTGCGTCACACATGATTTCAAAGGGTCTGGTCCAATCTGGCGGTTGTATTACTGGTGCAGTAGTCAGTTTTTGTTTGAAGGCTTCAAACGCCTTCTTACAATCATCATTGAAGTCGAATTTGATGTCTTTTTGGAGCAACCTGCACATTGGCTCAGCAATCTTCGAAAAGTCCTTAATAAAACGCCTATAAAAACCTGCAAGGCCTAGAAATGACCGCACATCTCGCACGCAAGATGGGTAAGCTAACGATTCAATGACATCAATTTTAGCTTTGTCCACTTCCAATCCTTTTTGGGAAATAATATGTCCTAAAATTAATCCTTGATTTACCATAAAATGGCATTTCTCATAATTAAGAACCAAATCAGTCTCAATACACCTATGTAAGATTTTTTTCAAATTTTCCAGGCATTGATCAAAGGAGTCTCCATAAACAGTAAAATCATCCATGAAAACTTCCATTCCTTTTTCTACAAAATCTGAAAAAATACTTACCATGCACCTTTGAAAGGTAGCAGGTGCATTACACAATCCAAAAGGCATTCTCTTGTAGGCAAACGTGCCAAAAGGGCAGGTAAACGTGGTCTTTTCTTGGTCTTCATCGGCCACGGGTATTTGATGGAATCCTGAAAATCCATCAAGGCAACAGTAATGTGATTTACCTGCCAATCTCTCAAGCATTTGATCGATGAACGGGAGAGGAAAATGATCCTTCCTCGTTGCGTTGTTCAGCTTCCTATAGTCGATGCATACTCTCCAACTATTTTGCTCTCTAGTGGGCACGGATTGGCCTTCTTCGTTTGTTACCACTGTGATGCCTGATTTCTTGGGCACAACCTGCACTGGACTCACCCAAGAACTGTCAGAAATAGGATAAATGACACCAGCAGCAAGAAGCTTTAAAATCTCCTTTTTCACGACTTCCATCATTGGAGGGTTAAGCCTCCTTTGTGGCTGTCTTGTGGTCTTGCTGTCGAGTTCTAGGTGGATTTTGTGAGTGCAAATCATGGGTGATATCCCCTTAATGTCAGCAATGGTCCAACCTATTGCTCCCTTGAATTCCCTCAATATTTCCAAAAGTCTCTCCTCTTCTGATTTTGTCAAGCTGTTAGAAATGATCACGGGAAGACTCATCTCAGGGCCTAGAAATGAGTACTTCAGGTGGTCTGGCAGTTTCTTAAGGTCCAAGTCCGGTGCCTGCAAAATTGAAGGTTGGAGTTTAATGATTGATTCTGGAGCATCGAAGGTCTGTTCAATACCTGCACACGCTTGGTGTTCTCCCAATTCCTTGACAACGCTTCGAATTTCTGGGCTGATAGTGTAATTACTTTCCAACTCCTTCGCTTCGTCCCTATACAAACCATTCCTAATGACATATTCAAGAGGGTCTGAATTTTTAATTTCAGAAACATTATCAACAAAAGGGTCAATAATATCTAAGAAATTAACAGAGTGTATGTCATTTGGGTACTTCATAGCATCATACATATTAAACTTAATTGTTTCCTCACCAAACTCAAGAGTTAGACAACCATCATAAACATCAATTTTGGCACGAGCTGTTCTTAAAAATGGTCTACCCAATATTACATCAGTAGTTTTTGAAACATCCTCATTCTGCATATCCACCACATAAAAATCAACAGGGAAAACAAAGTCGTTCACCTGCACCAAAACGTCCTCAACCACACCTATGGGGTAGATGATTGATCTATCGGCAAGTTGAATGACAACTCTAGTTTCCTTGAGGTTTCCTATGTTCAGAGTTTCAAAAATAGAAAGGGACATGACGTTTATACCTGCTCCCAGATCACACAAAGCTTTGTCTATCTGTTTGCTGCCAATTTGACAAGGTATTGCGAAAGTTCCTTGATCTTTGCATTTTGTAGGAAGCATGGCAGCAACGTGCTCACTGAAATTCACCCGTTCTATTCCAGCTAGTTTCTTCTTGTTGGAGCAGAGCTCCTTCAGGAATTTAGCGTACTTGGGTACCTGTGAAATCATGTCTAACAAAGGCACGTTAATAGCAACTTTCCGGAAAACTTCAAGTATTTTCTTCTCATCTTTTTCCTTTTGGGCTTTTAAGGACCTTTCGGGAAATGGAGGAGGGATGTTCTGGACTTCTGGGAATTTTTCCTGAGCTGCCGGAGTGTCTTTTGCTGGAGTAGGTACTGGTGCACGAACTTCTGATTCAAGAGTGATTTCAGCTTCAGCTTCTGGTTGCGGTCCTGGTCGGCTCATCTCAGGGTCATGAGATGGACCTGTTCTGGGTGGTAAGTCTCTGCCACTTCTCAAAGTTATGGCATTGAGGTGTTTGGGATTGTCTACTGTGTTTGAGGGTAGCTGGCCTGAATTGTTTTGCTGGCTCATGGTGAGCTGTGCCATCTGTTTTTGGAGGTCAGCTATAGCTCCTTGGGTAGTTTGGATGAATGGTTGTAGGATTTGTTTAAGTATATCTTCAAGTGGTGGTGGAGGTGGTGCAGTAAGTTGTAATGGTTGTGGAGGTGCTGGTAATTGTGGAGGTTGAGGTTGAGTTGGGGGTTGATTTGTTGGGAAGTTTTGCTGATTTTGTTGGGGTCTGGACTTGAAATTTCTCCATTCAAATGGAGGTTGCTGCTGATTTGGCCCCCACCCATAGTGAGGGTAGTTCTTCCAGCCTTGATTGTTGCTGTTGTTGTACGAATTGCCTTGGTGAGGCATGGCTGCATTAGCTTGCTCTACTGGTTCAGCTATAAGTGGACAATCATGGGTCATGTGACCGATTTAGAAACAAACTCCACAAGGTGTCACTTGCTGCGGTGGAATTTGGTGAATTTGGGCAATTGTGGCTGGAAAATTCTTCATAAATGTGGAGACCTCTTCCATGTGTCTCTCAAGGGCAGCCACGTTCAAGTTTTGAGCAGCTGATGTGCGGTCATACGTCCCGTTTTGTTGGCAATTATCTGCCAAGGTCTGAATAAGAGCTCTTGCTCGACTTGGTGTCAAGTCCAGTAATGCTCCTCCTGCAGCTGAATCAAGTTTCTCCTTGTCCTTGATGCACATGCCATCATAAAAGTATTGTATCAAAGATTGTTCAGGTACACCATGTGTTGGGCATACTTCTTGGAGGTCTTTAAACCTCTGATGGTATTCACCAAAAGATTCATCTCCTCGTTGCTGGATAGCAACAAGGCTCTTCCTTGCAGCTCCCGCTTTGGTAGCTGACCAGTACTTCTTGAGAAAAGTGGCTGCCATTTCAGCCCAAGTGTTGATTGAATTGTGTGGGAGGCTGAAAAACCAGCTCTTCGCTGAGTCTTCTAAAGACCATGGAAAGGCTCTCAATTTAGCTCTCTCAAGAGTGACACCAGTTGGTTTTAAAGCATCACATTCAAATTGGAATTTTTGTAGGTGCTTGTAGGGATTTTCGGATGCATGACCCCTGAACTTGCTGAGGTTGTGCATAACGTTTGACTTCACGGCCCAGTCTTGTGGCACTGGACGGTAGTTGATACACAGGAAAGACTCCTGCTCTGCTCCTTGGTTGAGCTCTCTTAAGGTAGGTTCTGCCGGATCTGCCATTTCTGGTTCCGCAGGTTGGTCTATCTCAGGGTCCTGAGATGGATCAGCTTCGGATTCTGAATTTGAACCTGATGAAGAAAGTTCGGAAAACTTCCTCTTCGAAAGTCTGAGAGTCGTTTCTGTTCTAGAAATTTCTGAAATGAAAGGTAGTGGTTGCGAGTTTGAAGACCTGGTCATGAACAAGAAAACAAAAAATCAGTACACGTTGTCCCCGGCAACGGCGCCAATTTTATGACAGGCGTGTCGCATGCCCTGCATAAAAGTATAAGTTCAACTCAGTGCTATGCTACAAATTAATGCAGATAGTGGTGAGAGGATCGATCCCACAGAGACAAGCTTTGACTGATTCGTTCTTTCCTTTATAAATAACCAAGTGAAAAACAAGTTTTGGGTTGTAAATTCGTGAAAACAGAAATGTAAATGATTTAAACGAGAGTTGCATATAGAAATATGGTTGGAATGAGATTGAAATCAGTAGGAGGAAGACATCCCCGGTAGAGATATTAACGAAGTGACAATTCCAAGACGTTGATCATTGACAAAAGGATTTTCAAAACCAATTTCATAGAGAAGTTATAGAGATACATCCAGGGGCGATCTCCAAGCCTCCTCCTACTCAAGTCACTCGAGGAGAAGCTCCTCTTGTGACCCCAACTCCCCTAACAATCAAGGATTGCTGGTTTGTTGATGTGATTAGGAAGGCCCTTCTCAAGACCTTGAGATGGACGCAACTGCAGTCCAGAATTCTCAAAACTTACTCTTTTCTTCTTCTAGTTTTAGGAAAAATATTATCCTATCACTAGTTGTCTACTCGGGTTCTCTGTAGTGCAGAAACGCGGCACCACAGTGATTCTACTGTAATTAATTGTACTGAAATCCAAGTTGATCAAGCTCAAACACGATACAATCAAACTATCATTAAAACAAGCAAGAAAAGTGATATGAAACGCTTTTAATTAAGATCAAAACAAGTCTCACAACAATTCCGGAATTGTCAACCTCTGAATCTCTACCAGAGATGAAGGTTTTTAGTTACAAAACATAACGAAATGATGAAAGATGTTCAAAACAGAAAATAGGAAAATGCTGGAAATTCTGGAAAATAAGTGAAAAAGCTGGTTTTCTCCTCTAACTCCTTGCTCTCGTTCGATCCTTCTTCTGCCGTTCTCATCCGAATTTATGGTCCTCCTTGGTGCCAAGATACCCCTCTCTAAGGTGAGACAGCTTCCACAAATAATCCACTTCAGATTTGGTCTTCAAGAAGCATGAGAATATTCTTCCTAAACACAAGAGCAATGTTGATTTTTGTCTTCTATAAACTTGTTAGGAGTGGGAGGAATGTTCTCTGAACCCAAGGAGCTTAGTGTCTATAAAAACGGGGCCCAAGGAGACAAGGAACGCACTCATGATTAAATAATCGCGGCGCGCATAATCATGGTGAGTGCTGTCCAGATCTGGGAACGTCACAGCAGCCTCATCTCAGGGCCTTGAGATGAGTCGGAATGCATCAGCAGAAATTTGCCAAGCCAGCATGATTGATTGAGCTCTAATCTTTGACTTTTCCGCTCCTTTTCCTAATCCTGGGCATTCAAGTGTACTTCTGGAAAAAGGAAGGAAAAAGGATCAAAGCAGCATGTTTATTGCTTCAAAAGCTAAGTAAAGAAGCAACAAAACAAAGTGGAATAACAATCAATCAGTATTCCTGTCATATCAGTTGCTACTCTTCCTGTTCAGCCAACCACTTTTAAGGCTTCCGCAAAGGAAAAAAAGAAAAGGAAGACAAAGAGCGTTGCTACCCTCACGCCTTCTTCGGATGCGGTAGCCTCTTCAGAAGCACCTATCGCTGAAACGGTAGTTGTAAATGCTCCACGATATCTCTTGTACTGCTCTTCAATGCCTTTCTACATTTTCTCTTATTTTTCATGTCTGGTGATTGTTTTTCTTCATAGGACACTTCTGCCACTTCTACCCATACGGTACCATTGGGCAATATGGATTTGAGGCATGTACTGAATCAATCAAGGAAGAGGCAGAGACCTGATGGAGAAGGCACAAGCCTGTCATCGAGTCAAGTTGATGTCGGGGAACAGCATCAAACCACCATTGACTCTTCACCACCTCCCCAGAACCAGGCCGTTAACATTTTTGGGAACATAGGCGTTCCTGGGCCTTTCGAGACTTCTCCACCCTCGTTTGGCTCGGAGGTTCCTCATTTTTCTTCCAACTTGGGTTATAATGACGACTTATCAGGCTTCTCCTCCTATCAACCTTATGACCCTTTAGGGCTTCAAGGGGGTTCCTCCACTAACCAGCCTCCTTCCCCTCCTGCCGCGGTCTTTGTACCTTCTGACGCATCAACGCTTAAGCGCTTCGGGGAGAGAGCGGTTGTGTCCAGCCTCATGGCCGATATAAGTTCAGTTAACGCTGTCGGGCCTGTTACCCATCAACTGGACCTGACTACGCTGCGTAGTTCAGGAATCGCAGCCATCGGGGGCGATAACTCTGCTATCACTGCTTCATTCCTAGCCGCTCATATGCTAACATCTTCCGAAGAATAAAGCACTTTTGCTGTTGAGGCGGATAGAGAGCAAGCCGACTTGCTGCGTTCTACTCTCTTTACCGGTCTCATCCGGTTTCATCATTATATAGAGCGCATGTCGCAAAAGATGGCTGCCTTTACCGCTTTCGCGGACAAACTTCCAAAGGAGAAGGAAGAGAAGCAGAGATTGCTGGAAGAGAGACAAGAATGCATAAGGTCCATGGAAGTGGCCAAAGAGGAGGCAAGAGAGGCGAAGCAATGGTTGGCCGATTCTAATGCCGCTTTGTCAGCTGAAAAGTTGAAGAGCGTCGCTCTTGAGAGAGAGAAAGCGGCTCTGGCGGAAGAGAGGGCCACCTTGGCAGAAGAGAAGGCGACACTTAAGAGAGAGACGGCAGTCAAGTGTCAGTGGTATGTCAAAAGGACTGCTGCCATCATGGCTGACTGTTTCGTGGAGGTTCATGGAGAAGAATTTTATAAAGGTGACGCCATTTCTGACGCCTTTTTGCTGAATTCCGCTGATCTCAATGATGAAGGCTTCCGTATAGCCAGGTCAAAGGGCTACCAGGGGCGGGAGAGCTCGGGGAATCAGTTAGAGGCAGGGTATTATCGCCATTTTTTTGTGAGGATTTAAGCGTCATCCTCTTTTTGTCCATCTTTTTTGTATACTTTTGCGACCCTTTGTGGGTGCTTTAAACAGCAGCACATCTATGATACTGAATTCCTTTGTTGTTATTTCTTTTTCGGTACTTCTTTTCCTTCGAATTTTACTTAGCATGGCCATCGCGCCATTATCATCCTGATTATACTGACGGGCTTCGCCAGGTTCATCTTAACCGCTGCTCGGCATTATCAGAAATGATATTCCACAGAAAAGAAGTATCGTTCCTACGATCAAAAGAGATAACGAGTAGGGTCTTTAGGCCCTATTCCTCGAACCTTGTAGAAATCAGTGCGATGGGCCCCGCATCGATCCCGTTGACGGGTCGCACAACTCTCTCAATTAATGTTTATTAGTAAGAGATATGCGATAATGGACACTAGTTACCCATAGGAGCCAATCCGTTGCCATCTTAGGGTGTCGGTGTTGTTCGTTATCGCTTTCTCAACCAGCCCACTTCACCAGGGATTCCGCATCTGGTTACTTGCTGGGATTTCGCGATTCTTCGCGTTTTCACATTACCACGATCGGCCCAGAAAGTGCCTCTTCTTAGTGAGCCGTCTGATCAGGACAAACCGTCACAAGGTTAGGACTTTTCACTTTCGGGCGTTGTCCTCGCATCCCGAAATCGTGCCCTCACTTAATGAGCCGTCTATATTAGCCCGGTCACAAGGATAGGATTTTCACTTCCAAGATGGAGTTACTATTTCCCTAGGGCGTGCCTTTCCTTAACGAGTCGTCTCCACGAGAACGGTCAGTATAAGGATTGGACTTTTCACCCCCAAGGATACCGGGGCGTGCCTCATCTTAGTGGGCCGCCTATATTAGCACGGTTTACCAAAAGGAAAGGACTTTTCACCCCCGGGGGCGTCGGGACGTGCCTCGTCTTATGGCCCACACGTGGCTACCACAAGGATAGGACTTTTCACTCCCGACACTAAATGTTAGGTGTGCCCTCACTTAGTGAGCCGTCTGATCAAGACCGACCATCACAAGGATAGGACTTTTCACTCCTAGCAACCCCTTTTTCATCACTTGCACACACACACAGTCGTAAAACACAAGAAAACTCACTATTCGAGCGTTAACACAGGTTAGGGCTGGCGTTAGTAAAACGTGCAGAGATAAATCTAGCATAATATAATTTCAAACGAGCAATATTCCAAGAGTTAGGTAAGGGGGTACTGTCGAGGGTCTCCAGATGATACGCTCCCCTCCCGACGATACGCTCCCCTCCCGACAATACGGGTAACGCGGTATGACCCTTCCCAGTTCGGGTGAGCTTTCCCTGGCGTTGACCAGTTGCTCGCTTGTCTCTGAGTACTAGGTCGCCTGCTTTCAGCAGTCGTTCTTTGACGCGCCTATTGTGATAACGCGCCATCTTTTGTTTGTAATGTAACATCTTCATAAGAGCTTCCTCTTGCAATTCTGGTAACGCGTCAAGGTTAGCTCGTAACCTTTCCTCATTCAGCTCTTCTCTGAAATAGGCCACTCGTAGGCTCATAGTACCAATCTCCACGGGCGTGACGGCCTCAATACCGAAAGCCAGTGCGAAAGGTGTTTCTTCCGTACTGGTTTTCATGGTCATGCGGTATGCCCACATCACATACGGCAGCTCGTCTGCCCATTTCTTTTTGGATCCTTCTAGGTTCTTCTTCACACCGTTAAGGATGCTCCGGTTCGTCACCTCTGCCTAGCCATTGGTTTGCGGATGAGCCACGAAAGAGAACCTCTGCTCGATTCCGAACTCCACACATTGGTCTCTGAAAAATTAGCTGGTGAACTGCGTTCCGTTATCGCTGACTAGCACACGGGGTACTCCGAACCGTATGATAACTTGATGTTTGAAGAAATGCCAGATTTTCTCACTCGTGATGTTGGCAACCGCCTCAGCTTCCGCCCATTTAGTAAAGTAGTCTACCGCCACGACCACAAACTTTAGCTTAGACCTCGCCTTTGGAAACGGTCCTAGGATATCAATCCCCCATTTCGCAAAAAGATAAGGAGCAATGATGTCATAAATTTGCGTGGCGGGTTGTCGAGGGATCTTAGAGAATTCCTGACACTTTCGGCAAGTTCGCACGTAATTATGACAGTCTCTACGGATGGTAGGCCAGTAGAACCCCGATCTGAAGACCTGCGCAGCCAGGGTGCCACCGGATGCATGCATGCCGTAAATTCCTTCGTGGATTTCGCGGAGGGTATGAAGACCCTCTTGTTCCATTATACACCTGGCAGCTGGGTGAGAGAAATATCTCCGAATTAATTCCCCGTCATAGTACGTGCATCGTGCCACTTGCTTTAGTACTTTCTTTTTCTTAGCGTTATCTGTTGGTAGCTCATCATGTTTCAAGTATTTTATGACGGGAATTCGCCAGTCATTTTCAATTTCTTCCACGTAAAGCGTCCCCTGTTCTTCCATAAAGGAAGGTACAGGTATCTCTCGGTAGTATACCCCCTTAGGTATGGACGCTTCCGGGTTTGCCGCAAGTTTGGCAAGGTTATCCGCTTCAGCGTTATCCTCTCGATGAATGTGCTCGAAGCTGACTTGTATGCCACTTTTCTTTATTTCTACCAGCTTGTGTTTTACTTTGGCAAGGTATTGCACCATGATGGGCTCCCTAGCTTGAGAGTGTCCCATGACTTGGTCTATTATCAGTTTGGAGTCTCCACAGATTTTCAACCGCAGGTCTCCCAACCTCCCTGAATCATGTATGTCTTTTATGGAGAAGTTTTTCCTATCCTGAGCCCAGCTAATAACGCTTCGTATTTCGTGGCATTGTTAGATAACGGCTGCAGGATTCGGATGGCGTATCACACATGAATGCCGTGAGGCCTACTCATGAAGATTCCGGCTCTGGTAAGTTCTTGATTTTTGGCACCGTCCACGTGGATGACCCACAAGTCAGTGTAGGTTTTAGGGAATGGGAGGTCCAACTCCCCTTTTTCTTTTTTAGTCAATTTCGTCATCGGGTCTGGCATAAAGGGGCATTCCACGATAAAGTCTGATAGAATTTGAGCCTTCACAGATGGTCGGAATCTGTAGTGCAACCCATATTGTTCAAGCTCGATGGCCCAAATCAGCATTCTCCCAGAGGACTCAGGCTTCCGAAATATCCTCTTTAAAGGCTGACCCGTAAGCACAATGACGGTGTGAGCCTGGAAATATCGGTCCATCTTTCGCGTTGCTTGTATTAATGCGAATGCTATTTTCTCAATACGAGCATATAGCAGCTCGGCATCTTTCAAGATGTGACTTACGAAGTATACAGGGCGGTGCGTGTGATTGTCATCTCGCACAAGGACCGCACTGACCACTTCGTCAGCAACCCCAAGGTATAAATACAGGATATCGCTAGATTCGGGTTTTGTCAGCACCAAGTCGGAAGGCCTGCAAATGCCTCTTCGCATTCTGCTGTCCATCTGAAAATAGCTTTCTTGCGTATAACTTTGAAAAAAGGGAGGCATCTTTCGCCTTGCTTAGAAATAAACCGTCCTATAGCGATAACATGCCCTGTTAGTTTTTGTACCTCCTTCACGGTTCGAGGAGATATCATGTCTTGGATGGCTTTACTTTTTGAAGGGTTGGGCTGGATACCCTTCTGACTGACCACGTATCCCAAAAATTGGCCCGTTTGGAAGGCAAATATGCACTTTCGAGGGTTTAGCTTCATTTGGTACCGTTTCATTACTTCAAAGATTTTCGCAAGGTCGGATAAATGGTCTTTGAAGCTTCGGCTTTTGACCAATATGTCATCGACATACGCCTCTACGTTTCGCCCGATCTGCTTTTCGAAGACTCGATTCACCATTCGCTGGAAGGTGGCTCCAGCATTTTTCAACCCAAAGGGCATCGCCGTGTAGCAATAGGTGGCCTTGGGAGTGATGAAAGCAGTTTTCTCTTCATCCTCATTGGCCATGGGGATTTGGTGGTACCCCAAGTTGGCGTCTAGCGAACTCAGATAAGCATACCCGGCAGTCTGATCGACTAACTGATCGATCCGAGGAAGCGGATAACAATCTTTGGGACATGTATCGTTCAAGTCAGTGAAGTCGATGCATATGCGCCACTCTCCGTTAGGCTTGGGAACCAGGACTGGATTAGCCAACCAAGTAGGATATTGCACTTCTCGAATAAAGCCAGCGTCGAGAAGCTTTGCTACTTCTTTGTCGACAGCTATCGCTTTTTCTATAGAGAAGGCACGTCATTTCTGCTGAACTGGCTTTTCGTCAGAGTTGACGTTAAGTCGATGCTCTGCTACCTCTCGTGAGATACCGGGCATATCGGCTTGTTTCTATGCAAACTCTCCTTTGCATTTGTTCAATAGCTGGGCTAACTGGAGGTTTTCCTCTGGGCTGAGGTTATCACTAACCAAGAATCTAGCTCCATCGAACCTGTTAACTGGAATGTGAATCATCTTGTCCACAGGCTGAGTGCGTTTCTCATCACTTTGTTCATATGGATCCACCGTTACGCACACGTACCTATCGCAACTCTTCTGAGTCATGAGTAGGTAGCATTCAGCCGCCAACTTCTAATTACCCCGGATTGAGACCACACCAACGCAGGAAGGATATTTCATTCTTAGATGCTTTTGCGATATCGCCGCTCCGAAACGGTTGAGGAAAGGACGCCCCAGTATGGCGTTATAAGGCAGGTTTAGATCCACGACCAAGAATAGAAGCTCCTCTGACCGCTTGGAGGTATCCTCCTTGAAGTATACCGGCAAGGTGGTTACTCCAGTCACTGGGATGGGGACTCCGTCTACTCCAATTATGGGTTTTTTCAAGGCGTAAGCTCGTTGTCAGGACGCTTCATGAGATTGTAAGCTTCCAGTGAGAATAGGTTCACCGCACTTCCGTTGTCAACAAGAGTTCTCCTAACTCCATGACTAGCGATAATGGGTGTAACCACTAACGCATCGTTGTGTGGATATACCACGCCCTTCTCGTCCTCTTCAGAAAAGGACAATACCATGCGATCTAAGGCGCTTATCGCCTCACTTTTGATTGACGCACCTGCTCGTTTCCGCTTATCTCCTGCCGTGGGTGTCAGCTGTGCAGACTCGTCCAGATAGGGTGTGCCTCCAGCGATGATGTTAATGATGGGGATGTCTTCGTCATCAACCATAAGCGTTTCCGTACCCCTTCCTGCAAGACCAGCGTCGTTGCCTGGGGCGCGGGGGGTTGCCGATCTGTTGTCAGCTACTCTGCCTTTTCACCGATTAAAGGTCTTGGGGATGTGATCCTTTCGCTGAGCGTAATCGTCGATGAAACGATCCTCAGAAGTAGTAGTAATGGGAGCGTTAGGGACTGGCGGCATGTTTTGAATTCTGTCCCTATTCTCTTCCTCTTCCATCCTCGCATAATTATGGGTTTTCAGTCTTAACGCATCTAAGGTTGCTGGGGGGTCAACCATCAAGGCATCTCTGAGTTTTCCATAGCAACAGTTCCGCTTTAAGGCTTCTATAGCGAAATCAACTGTTACACCTAGCGTGAGCGACATCTCGGTGTCGAAATAATTGAGAAAATTTCTCAGGGATTCCTGAGGCTTTTTGTGTATATCAAACAAGGCGGCAGCAGATTTCCTAATGGGGACCGCAGTACTGAATCGACTCCTGAATTTAGATTCTAGCTGTAAGAAGCTGTCTATAGATCCGCCAGGAAGGCCTTCGAACCATAGGCGCGCAACCCCTGACAGGGTCATTACAAATATCTGACACAACGCTGCATCATTGTGAGTCTGAAATTGCACAAAGTCCTTCACCTTGTTAAGGTGGGAAATGGGATCTCTAGTGCCATCATAGGACTCTGAGGGGAGTTTCACATGTCGGCTGACCCTGTGACGCCTTATGCGCAGGCTAAAGGGGTGGCCAAAAGTGTCATCAAGAATTTCACGTGTGTATCGAGTTGGGGATACCTCCAAATGACGCCTACGATTCCGCGAGTCTCTGGTATGACGTCGCCTTGGAGATGGGCTGCGACTCCTTGGCGAGCGAGTTCGGTGTCTCCTACTGCTTGATCTTTCACTCCCTCTAGGGGATATGTCTCTATCGTTTTCGTCCCTCCTACCATCCCAACGACCTCTTTCCTCGTCACGCCATTGTCGTTCCTCTTAGGAAATAGGGAGTAGAGGCACCTGTGGCACGTACGGTTCCACTGTCCTGTTGCTACCCGATTTTGGATTCTAAATTTTTTCGTCTTTCACATTTTTAAACTTCATTTTTCTAAAATCACACGTCCGTTTATTTTTATCTAATTGATGTTTATTTTCACGCCTAATGTCATTTAAATTTTATTTCATACATTTTTCGCATTTTTATCACTTTTTCTGTTCGAACCCGTATCGGTTCCCGAGTCAAATTCTCGAAGCTGATGGTCAAACAACTTTGGTCATTAGCTACTTACTTTTTATTATTTTTCTAACTCGCACTATCTCTTTGCATTTTGTACAATTTTTATTTTAGCATTTTGTTACGCTCAAATTTTTATTACTTACAAACGAATATTTTTTATCGAGCAATATAGCGAAGTTTTCATCACTTACTGTATGCTATTTATCTTAGTTTATTTTATTCTACATTTTAACATTTTCGGTTCGAATTTATATTCATTTTCTCGCAAAATTACTAGTATAGTCAGCTTGAATCGAATAATTAAATAATAAATCAAACCTCATCTCCACCATTGATCTATTTGACTTTTGAAAGTCAACCACAATCAAATGGTGGAGGTAATTAACACGTACGCATGCATTTTGCATTTGGTTCATGCACGAACTCAATTCACAGCCACATCTTTTCCTCAAACCGCCTTACTGTTCGAGTCCTCGAGCCTCACGTTCTTCCTCGAGCCACGCCACTGCTTATTGTCCTCGTCATCAGGCCACCTCATCTCCTCCACCGCCTCAAGCTCCTTTAAATCGCAGCCGGAGCCAAACGGGAGAGGGGGGGAGTTCACATACACAAGCCCACAAATTTCACGGAGGAATAGACACAAATTCGGAAGCATTTCTTCTCTCAAATCTTTCGGCGACAAGCAAGGCAAGTAGTAGTTCATTTCCATTTAATTTTTGCTGCTTTATTTACTTGCTCTAATTCTCCGTTTTTCCATTTCTTGTTTCGTTTATCGGTCCCTTTGCATCGCCGGAGCTGACGTACGGGAGTCAACGCTGCCGCCTCCTCGTTGCTGCTACTGTCTTGCCACCGCCACGCCGCCCCTACCGCCTCGCTGCTGCTGCTGCCTCGATGGTAGCTGGAGGTTGAAGACGACGACGCAGCGCTGCTGCCGCCACCATCGCGGGTTCGCTGAGGGAGAAGACGCTGCTGGCCTGCCGCCGCCTCGCCGCCGTCATCGCCTGCTGCTGTCTCCGGAGCTGCTGTTCTTTCGAGCTGTTTCCTTGCTCTGCTGCTGTCACGCTATTCCGTTTTCTGAAGGAAGAAGAAGAACAGTGGAGGGATAAGGAAGAAGAAGGCTTGGGCTGGTCGTTTGATTGATCAGGACCAAGCCCAAATGGAAAGGAAAAGGTTGGGCCAGTTGGCCCACGCGGGAGAGAAAGGCCAGCCTAGTGGGCTGGCTTTCTTGGGCCCAGTGGGCCGAGCCCAATCTTTTTCAGCCCGTCGTTTTTATTTTTACTCGTACTGTTTATTTATTTTCGTGCATTTGTACGATTTATTTAATTTTCGTATGCCTGTACTGTTTATTTAATTTTCGTATGCCTGTACTGTTTATTTAATTTTCGTATGCCTGTACTGTTTATTTAATTTTTGTATGCCTGTACTGTTTATTTATTTTCCGTGCGCTTGTACTGTTTATTTAATTTTCCGTATGCTTGTACTAATTATTATTCTCGTACGCTCGCATGTTTATTTAATTAATTTTTTTTCGTATATTGTTGCATATTTAATTATTCTGCTTACGTATAATCGTCAAAAATAATTATATCACTTGCGTACAATAATTTTGATTTTGATCATTCGTATGCTCACACTATTTAATTATTTTCTCATGTTGTTGAATGCTTAAATAAAATATTTCACCCACATTTAATCGCTAAAATTAATTATTTCACTCGCAATGAGTCATTAAATATTTATCTGTTTCGATTATCATTTTCCGAATTAATGATCTCGACTTCGTAGGGAAAAAACAATCAATGCCCTTCACATGTACGCCTCATACCCTCGATCCAAAAGGGTAAAATCGTCCATACCCTTTCTCAAGTAAATGTTTCTTCCCTTTTATTTATTTCACACTTTTTCGCATATATATATATTCGTACGCATGACTATTTAAAATTATTAAAATTTAATTTAATCCATTGGGCATGATTACTAAGGTAGGACTCTTTATTTTTCCAAGCATGATTAAAACACCTCTTTTTTCCGGTAACCTTTTTAGGATGTGACTCGGGTGCCTAACACCTTCTCGAGTCCATAATACGACCCCGAACCACCGTTCTCGGGTTCAGACCCATTTTGCCTTAGTTTTATTTTTTATGCCATGACAATAGGTTCCCTAAACCTAGAAACAAATTAGGGTGGCGACTTCATTGCATTATGTGAGACGAGTCCGATTTCGTCTCACATCTCGTCACAAACTCGCGTCGCATTAGGAAAAATCCAAAAAAGGGGTGCGACAGTTTGGCGACTCCACTGGGGACTATAGGGTCGAAGCCGGAATTTTTTTGAGGTGTTTGTTTTTTTTTTATTTGCTTCGATAAATTGCTTAATTTTTCTCGTACGATTTCTTTTGTACGTAATTAATATGATAAATTCTTCTATTATCGCATGATTTTTTATGCATGATTATTGTTTTTATTTGTTAATAAATTGTTCACATGATTCGTTGTTGTTCGCTTTGATAAACTGTCATTCATACGCATTTCACGCATAATGCCCTACCGCCGGGCCTTTTCCAAATAAGATTAGGAGGTTAGTAGTGAGGCCCTAGGATACGTGTCCTGGGTAGTTTTCATGAACCCCAAACTCGGACTTGAACCCCTAAATGGGTGAGCGCCTAGAACTTTTGATGGTTCGACAGGCAATCACGTATCCATTTACTGAGGGACCACTTCTATGGTATCATCCGGGAGCCTTCTAGCCAATTAGAAGTAGTAGATGTCACCCCAGCATATGCATCATATTGAAATGCGTATATTGTGACTTTGTTTCACTTTTTCCATATGATTTTTTAAAATTTTCCACACTTACAACTGATTTCGCAATTTCTCTACATTTACAACTGTTTTCCCATATTTACAATTTTTTCGCAAATTTTTTCACATTTACAAATTTTTTCCTCAAATTTTCTACATTTACAAATTTTTCTGTAATTCTTCCACATTTACAAAAAAAAATTCAAATTTTCCATATTGGCAAATTTATCCGTAAATTTGTCACATTTGTAATTTTTGCAAGTTTTTTTGCAACATCCCTATATTTGCAAATTTGTTCCATGATTTCTCAATATCTGTAAATTTTTCCGCAACCTTTCACATGTACAACTTTCCGCAATTTTTCACACTTTCAAAATTTCTCTACAATTTGTTCACGTGTCAAATTTTTCCATGTGTACAATTTTTCCACACGTGTCAAATTTTTCCACATGTGCAATCATTTTCGCAATTTTTCACATTGACAAAATTTTCCGAAAGTTTTTCCATGTGTGTAAATTCTTCCGCAATTTTCCCATGTATACAAAAAAATTTGCAATTTTTCACATGCAAATTCTTTTAGGATTTTTCCATGTTTATAATTTTGTCTCAATTATTTTCGTAATTCTCCATGCCTGCGATTTTTATGGTACCTACATTATTGCTATTATTGTACTTACCCCTCTTTTTTCTCTTGCAGCGTGGATACCTTGGGATGACCTTTTGCATACATAATTAAATCATTGCTTAAACTTATAATTATTTCACTTGTTTATTTTTCAGGGAAAATATTGATCCTCAAAAGCAAACTATTCCTCGCAAGATTCATACGACTAGACTTCGAATACGAAAGATGATCGAAAAGGTTCAGGAATTAGAAGCAAGGGTGGAGAAACTCGAGGAATATATTCAGGTAGCCATGGAAAGCACCACACCGGCTAAAGAAAGAACAAGACAAGGAATTCTATGGCAGCGGCAAGATCCTTCCGGTAGTTCCACGCTCACCTCAGGCACTGTGATCAGACAAAGTGCAAACACTCCAGATGGCGCACCTTTTAATCCTTCGCTGGCTGAACCCACTCTTAATCTTGGCAAGTAGAAGATCTACTCAGAACCCCAATATTTTTCTAAGCTCCTGGGGGCAATCAGATACAACCACATGCATCCTTCGGGTATTCGTCAGCTACTGGTTTTGCCACCAATAAAATAGAAAGGCCAAGTATCGACAGGTTGAGTCTGTTAGAAGAGAATGAGGGTTCCCTTCGACCCAACAGCTCTTGCGGATATGTGTATGGTACCAGGGATTACCATACCTCAGAAATTTAAGATTTCAGAATTTGAGAAGTACACTGAGATTGTGTGCCCCAATACTCACCTCAACAATTACTGCAATGAGATGTCGGAGGTGATACATAATGAACCTTTGTTGATCCATTTATTCAGGGAGAGTCTGGCCAAGCACGCCTTGACTGGATATATGGGGATGGATAAGATCAAGATCATAACCTAGAGAAAAGGACCGGTGAATCGGTGATGACTTATGCTCTGAAATGGAAAGAGTTAGCCGCTGTAATCTCTCCTCCTTTGAGTGACAAAGAATTCATTTTCTGCAAGTACCTTCCAAGCTCCTTACAACACTCATCTTATCTCCAATCCGTCCACCAGTTTCCCTGACATGGTCCTAGTGGCAGAAAAAGTGGAACGAGGAATCAAATCCGAAAGGATCATTGTTTCCACGCCAAAGGAAACACTCAAGAGATCGCCTATCACGGAGAGAGATGTCAGCTTTGCCACCCACCGACCAGGATACAGGCAACCTTTTCCATCGCCTCAACCGCCACCTCTTCCCGTTCCTTTGGGAGAGATTTACAAGCATCTATGGGTAGCGGAGCAAATCGCACCCACTCAAACTTATACGACCTCCTTATTCAAAATGGTATGATCTTAATGCAAGATGCGAGTACCATGCTGAAGCTCAGGGCCACACAATAGGAAACTGTTTCCCCCTCGAAGGAAAGGTCAATCATTTGATCAAGAACGGATGCATCTCTTTCGAAGGGTTAGCTGAAAGACCCTACAACTCTTGAATAAACGCTCTCCAGGCCCACAATGTGATAAGGCTCCAGTCACCTAGAGTCTTAGCAATACCATTTGTGATCTAGTTCAAAGCTTGGTTTTCGAATGCGGAAATCATAACTCATAAAAGCGAGTGAATCTCCAAGGTTTGGTGGCCTTGGCACTCCACACAAAGTTCATGAGGGTCTTGAAACAAACCTTTGAATCTCCAAGGTTAGGTGGCCTTGGCACTCCAAAGAATGGATGCTTCAAAGGATAGCAATTTCGGGCTTTACTTGTGGCTACTCTCAGCTTGCTAAACTAGGAATAGAACAAGGTTCTTCTTTAGAACTGGTTAGGAGGGCGCACCTCTCACAAAGACAAATAGTCTCATTTTCCAAACATAATCATCATATCATTTATTCATACGGTTTGGCATTTAAATAGGCTAGGAAAATACAAACTTATAAATAAATAATTCCTAAATAGATAATTCCTAAACAAGTAATTCCTAAATAAATAAAACTCCTAAACAATAAACTCCTAAATAAGCCGAAGCTCTACATAGTAATTAAAAACATACAAAATAGGAAATATTGATCTATGCTCTTCCTTTTCCAAGACCTAGCCGTCGCCAAACCTAGCCGTCTTGGGCTTCTCGGTGCGCCTATGCGTGCGCGCTGCTTGGCCCACGCGGTTTGCGATACGAGGATCGTATCATCCCCTCCTTGTTGGAAAGAATTCACCCTCGAATTCTGTTGTGCACTAGTGGGGATAACTCGCAACTCCTCCTCCCGAATCTCTTTTGCCATATCAATCACCTAATCAAACTTAAACACTAGAAAGTGCAAAATCTATTTTCGGTGAACACAGTTTAGTATTTCAAGCACAACTTTTGACTCCGATGTCCGAATCACTTGATTCTTCTTGATTCGGACTCCTGACAGATAGGGCTTTCCAACTAACTAAGACTCACAGAAATCAGACTCCAATAGATATATATTGAAATACGATTTCGACACTGACACTTTGGTGGACTGTTTTTGGTGACTCTTTTGTATGACTCTTTTGACACTTTGGGGACTGATTTTGTGACTCTTTTTGTAAATAAAAAAATCGAATAGAAAAGATCCCAACTGATGCGTTCCAAGTAGTTTAGGATGCGCAACAATGAAATCTCTACCTAACGACAAAAGTAAAGGATAGTTAGGATAGTTACCAAACTTGAACGCTTGAAGCTCCTCCTCACCCTCATCTTCAGAACCCTCTACCTCTTGCTCACTGAATTGGTCATCGCTCGGTGGAGGCGCATATGCCTCTCAGTTTACTCTAGGGTTTAGGCGTTGCACAAAGTGTGCCCCGGGGGCTTGTGGAACCCTACTCTCACGTTCCCTAGTCTCAACCTGCTGCTTCCAAGCGTTTAGGTTCTGGAGCTGGGCTGCTATGTCTTGTAATGCCTTGGCTACATCAGCCGTTTGTTCCTTTCCTGAATCTCCTGACATCCTGAAAATCAAAAAAAAAATTGCCAAGCGTAAAATTGCCTAAAACTATCACTCCCTCACGTGTTTACTCTCGTGTTTAGCTCTCTATTAATCTCACAAAATCTCTCAAAGCAAACTGTACAGATCTGTCTCCAATTAGATCAAGATGAACATGACTCGAAGAATTTTCAAGAAAAGCTGCCAAAGAGACACACAAAGAAAACTAGTGTAGAAATAAATTGTGAGGTAATATACTCGAATCAATTGCAAAGATCAATCAATTAATCAAGTATACCACAGAGTAGAAAGGCACAATAGTCTTGGAATCAAAGAAAAGCTCAAAATACACAGATTGAGTCAATTGACAACTCAAAACACTAATGGCATGCGATTAGGGTTATAAAACTCATTTTTGCCACAACTTTTGATTCTCAACTCCAAATCTGATGATTCTTTTTGCTATAATTCACAAATTCACTCTAGTATTTGATTCTGAAGTTCCTTTTTTTAATGGTACTGATTTCACCTCTGTTTTGTTTTTGAAGAAATTGTTTCTTTTTTTTAAAAAAAAAAAAATATTCAATGCAACACACAACGCAAATTAACTAAGACACTTTGGGGGACTTTGTTTTTTTTTTTTTTGACAAAAGAAAAGACCTACAAATCGTTGAGATGATTTGCACACTAATCGCACACACAAAAGACACAAATTGACACAAGACACACTAACACACAGCACACAAGAGAATTGGTGTAGAAGAGAATGACAGAATACCAATTCTAACAAAGAAAACGCAATAATTTAAAGGGATAGATTTACCAAGTCGGGACAGCTGAGCTCCGCTACCAATTGATAAGGCTCCAGTCGCTTAGAGTCTTAGCAATACCATTTATGATCTAGTTCAAAGCTTGGATTTCGAATGCGGAAATCATAACTCATGAAAGCGAGTGAATCTCCAAGGTTTGGTGGCCTTGACACTCCACACAGAGTTCATGAGGGTCTTGAAACAAACCTTTGAATCTCCAAGGTTAGGTGGCCTTGGCACTCCAAAGAACGGATGCTTCAAAGGATAGCAATTTCGGGCTTTACTTGTGGCTACTCTCAGCTTGCTAAACTAGGAATAGAACAAGGTTCTTCTTCAGAACTGGTTAGGAGGGCGTACCTCTCACGAAGACAAATAGTCTCATTTTCCAAAAATAATCATCATATCTTTTATTCATACGGCTTGGCCTTTAAATAGGCTAAGAAATAAATAATTCCTAAATAGATAATTCCTAAACAAGTAATTCCTAAATAAATAAAACTCCTAAACAATAAACTCCTAAATAAGCCGAAGTTCTACATAGTAATTAAAAGCATACAAAATAGGAAATATTGATCTATGCTCTTCCTTTTCCAAGACCTAGCTGTCGCCAAACCTAGCCGTCTTGGGCTTCTCGGTCCGCCTATGCGTGAGCGCTGCTTGGCCCACGCGGTTTGCGATACGAGGATCGTATCACAATGGACCCATTCAGCTTATTCCTTTAGCAGGAATATTTTCGATATTTTTGTCGAGCCCCCATAGTGCAGTAGAAATACAGAGTTTGCAGACGGGCAAAGTGTTCAAAGTCAATGGGCAGCGCCTAAAGCCCTTTTATGAAGGTTTTCGAGAACAAAATGTGGAGAGCACCACACTGGAGGTTCCTAATGATACAGCATGAACAATGTCATAGTCCAGTCCAAGACTTAAAAAGGGGACAGCTTTTGGAAGGCAGTCAGTACCCTCCAGCTTTAGTATCATTTAACTCCAGTCAAGGCCATTTCAATGCAGCTGCGTTCAGCTCATCTCAAGGCCCTGAGATGAGCCAGACTCGCTATAAGAAGGAAGCACTCTCATTCAAGGCCCTAAAAAATCACTTTCCATGTCATCATGTCCACCTGGATAAAACTCCCGTTAAACTCACTTTAGCCACTACCTCTTCAGTTTCCCTCCACGATCATAATATCATCCTCTACCAAAAAGCTACACTCACTCTCCTCGTCTACCACATTCTCTCCATCTCTCTCACTTTAAATCACCCTCTCTCCAAAAACCTAACCGCCACCATGCCACTCAAGAAATCCCAAGCTCACCGTGGAACTAGCAGAAACACTCCTCCAACTGATTCGGATTCGGACAAATTCGAATCTCCACCCCAGCCGCTAGCCCTCGCCGTGGTCGCCGCTCCTTCGCCGCCGCCGAGCCCGCTGCTCACCATCTTCCCAGACAAGCCTGTCACCTCCGCCCAGCCGAATACCAGCAACAGAACCCAGGAGTGCATCCTGGACGTCTTGAGGCGTGCTTTTCCGGCGCCGCCAGCTCCTCCCCAATCTTGAATCTAGCCCCGGGTTCTATCTTCTATTTCCCATTTCTTTTATTTTATTTTCTTTTTGTTTGTTTGTTTGATTGTGTGTGTTTCTCTTTCACATTGAGGACAATGTGTTCTTTAAATGTGGGGGGGAGACACTTTCGTGTTTGTTTGTGTTTTTGTTGTTCTTTTGCATGTTTGTTTTTAACTTTTGTTGCATGTATTTTCTGTTGATTGTTTTTCTGTATTTTCTTCCCTCTGCATGTTTATTTCTTTTATTATTGCATGCGCTTCTGCTTGTTTTTATTTTTGCATGAGTCGTTCGTTCTTTTTGTTGTGTTTCAGCCCCCCTTTGAATAAAATTGAAACCTCTGATCTGATCCTCATGTGAACACTTGATTTATCAGCTCCATCTTGCAATTTTAAATCCTTTTGGCATCACAACTTGTGCACTTATTTGCATAGAGGTATGATTAGTTTTGCTGATTCTAGGAAATGTTTTGCTAGAGCTGATCTGTCTTCTCATCCCTAGATCATGGGATAAGGATCCTATCCTCCCACTGCTGCTAAGTCCTTTATTTTATGCTTGCTTGCGTACCTTTAATTTTCTTTTGAGTGGATTTCTCATCATGCCCTCTGGATTGCACGGTGTTGGTGGTTCGGCACCATCACCCCATCATGGAAAAACTTCCAGTCAGTCGTGTGCTAACCCCTTTTGTTGGGCCGATCATAGCACCGTTGGTGAGAAATCAAGGTCTGCATGCGTGTGTGTTTTGAAAAAAAAAAAAAGAAAAAAAAAAAAGAAAAAAAAAAGAAAAGAAAAAAGAGTTTGCGGAAAGAAGGTTGAGAAAAAGAAAAAAAAAAAAAAGCGGGAAAAGAAAAAAAAAAAAAAAAAAAAAAAGAAGAAAAAGAAGGAAGAAAAGAAAAAGAAAAAATAGAATAAAAGAAGCCTTTGGCTCACTTTGTGTTTCAATTTCTGTTCTTTAATTATTGTTTGTGCTTTTAAATAATTTTGCTTGAGTGTCCAGCAGCAGTGATTGGATTTTGAGTCAAAGGAAGAGAAGACATAGGCCCTAGGATTTTATTTCCTTGTGATCAGCATGCTATTATACCTCTGTTTGAATATGTGCACAATTGTGGTGTTTGGAGTATTTAGCATTGCTTGATTGAGCTGATTTTTGAAGTATTTGTGTGAAGATCAGTCCAGAGGTTGATGTTCTGTCCTGAGGGGTGCTGTTTCTGTGTTGTATCTGTGTTGTGTCTTTGTGTTTTTCTGTGTTTTGTGTTTATGCTTGGGGACAAGCATAGTTCAAATGTGGGGGGATTTGATTGATTGTTATTCCACTTTGTTTTGTTGCTTCTTTACTTAGCTTTTGAAGCAATAAACATGCTGCTTTGATCCTTTTTCCTTCCTTTTTCCAGAAGTACACTTGAATGCCCAGGATTAGGAAAAGGAGCGGAAAAGTCAAAGATTAGAGCTCAATCAATCATGCTGGCTTGGCAAATTTCTGCTGATGCATTCCGACTCATCTCAAGGCCCTGAGATGAGGCTGCTGTGACGTTCCCAGATCTGGACAGCACTCACCATGATTATGCGCGCCGCGATTATTTAATCATGAGTGCGTTCCTTGTCTCCTTGGGCCCCATTTTTATAGACACTAAGCTCCTTGGGTTCAGAGAACATTCCTCCCACTCCTAACAAGTTTATAGAAGACAAAAATCAACATTGCTCTTGTGTTTAGGAAGAATATTCTCATGCTTCTTGAAGACCAAATCTGAAGTGGATTATTTGTGGAAGCTGTCTCACCTTAGAGAGGGGTATCTTGGCACCAAGGAGGACCATAAATTCGGATGAGAACGGCAGAAGAAGGATCGAACGAGAGCAAGGAGTTAGAGGAGAAAACCAGCTTTTTCACTTATTTTCCAGAATTTCCAGCATTTTCCTATTTTCTGTTTTGAACATCTTTCATCATTTCGTTATGTTTTGTAACTAAAAACCTTCATCTCTGGTAGAGATTCAGAGGTTGACAATTCCGGAATTGTTGTGAGACTTGTTTTGATCTTAATTAAAAGCGTTTCATATCACTTTTCTTGCTTGTTTTAATGATAGTTTGATTGTATCGTGTTTGAGCTTGATCAACTTGGATTTCAGTACAATTAATTACAGTAGAATCACTGTGGTGCCGCGTTTCTGCACTACAGAGAACCCGAGTAGACAACTAGTGATAGGATAATATTTTTCCTAAAACTAGAAGAAGAAAAGAGTAAGTTTTGAGAATTCTGGACTGCAGTTGCGTCCATCTCAAGGTCTTGAGAAGGGCCTTCCTAATCACATCAACAAACCAGCAATCCTTGATTGTTAGGGGAGTTGGGGTCACAAGAGGAGCTTCTCCTCGAGTGACTTGAGTAGGAGGAGGCTTGGAGATCGCCCCTGGATGTATCTCTATAACTTCTCTATGAAATTGGTTTTGAAAATCCTTTTGTCAATGATCAACGTCTTGGAATTGTCACTTCGTTAATATCTCTACCGGGGATGTCTTCCTCCTACTGATTTCAATCTCATTCCAACCATATTTCTATATGCAACTCTCGTTTAAATCATTTACATTTCTGTTTTCACGAATTTACAACCCAAAACTTATTTTTCACTTGGTTATTTATAAAGGAAAGAACGAATCAGTCAAAGCTTGTCTCTGTGGGATCGATCCTCTCACCACTATCTGCATTAATTTGTAGCATAGCACTGAGTTGAACTTATACTTTTATGCAGGGCATGCGACACGCCTGTCAAATACCGACAGGTATGGTCGTGTTTTCCTCGCCAACCGGAGTAGAAGATCCATGGGGAGGAATCGAAATAGTAATAGGCGGAACAACTGAAGTAGTGGCGGTATCGATAGCTACGGTCGTTCGCTTAGCCTCCTTTCTCTGTTGAAGCCTTTTTAAGCGCCTCCTAACGCTCTCAGGAATGTACTTGGGATCAGTCGCTGCAAAAGCACAAGACAACGTTAGCGTTAGTATCAATGGAAAAAATCAAAAAGTGACGCGATACTCACGTTTAAAGCAGGATCGGATATCGGCCCCGCAGGCCAGAACACGGGTGTGAACGCTGATTTCCAGTTTGAGCAATTTGTCAAACTAGTTTTGCTCTGTCTCGTTAAGAGCCTCCCGGCGCCAAGCCCTGTCCTTGACGTCTTGGTTGAAACCAGACCGCCACCATGGGTCTCAGGGGTTTCAATAACAAAAAATTGTTCTTTCCACCCATCAATGGAAGACTCCAGATGAAGGAGTTTCCAGGTGAAGTTCTTAAGGGAATCATCATCATAAAGGGGTGATATTGCTATCACACCCTGACGGTTGTACATTTGAAATAAAGATTTGAGTAATGCAAGGGAAGGAGAGGTAATTCCCTTGTACTTACGGAGTTCTAAAAATGCATAAACACAGCAGTATGCATTTGGAGCTAACTGAAAGGGACTCAGATCAAGAGAAGTGAGCAACTCTTGGATAAAAGAGTCAACCGGAAACCGGAAACCATAGCGAAACATCTGGGCATACAAGATTCTACGTTTACCGGTCAGAACGTTGTTCAAGCGTAAAGAATCAGGGGCAACAGAAACCTTGAAACCCTTGGGGATGTTGGCACGGTGATCAGTTAAATGCTTATGAAGGATGGCCGGAGAAGTAATAGTACTGGCTGTATTATCTATTTTCTCCTCATCGACCGACTTAGACCCAGAAGCACGAGTTTTACTTTTACCCATGGCGGAAAAAGAAAACAAAAAGATGAAGAAGACAACAAAGGGGAATAAAGAAATACCTTTCTAAGAAGGAAACTGAAGCACCCAGAGGATGAAAAGCAGAAATGCAAGATGATTTGAGAGGATACAGAGAAAGCAGATTATCGAAAGAGGAAAAAAGAAACAAGTGTTGGGTTTTATAATCCTAAGAGGCCAAGTGAAATGACCGCTGGAACAGTCGTTGCGCGCGTGACAAGCGTGAGCAATGAGTATAACCCTAGAAAAGTGAGGAGACGTTTTGATCCTATCAAATCATGCTAGCCCTAGCGTCCTGGCGAACAGACACGTGTCTCTGAACCATCCTGATCCCTCGCTCACATTAATGAGGGGATCCTGAGCATTAAATGCTCCAAAAAAAAAGACAGGCACAATGACGTAACAGTTAAGATAACGCGACTCAGCGATGGCCGAGTTATCAGCTGGCAAGATAATGCCAAAAAGCAAATTAATTGTTATTCGGAGCGGAATGACAATCATTATTATGCAAGCGCTATCAATTATTACAAGCCAAATGAAGCCAATGTTTGGAGAAAAATAAAAAACACTCTCAGGCGTTGCCTTACGCCAATCACGGAAGCACTCCTTTATTGCCCCCGGCATCTACTTCCTTTAATTTCTCAAAGGCGTAATCAGCTATCTTGGCAGGATTGAAAGCCCCGCTACGGTAATAGTCTAGGAATCCAGCGGCAAAGGCTCGTATTGCCTTGTCTTTCCACCGTGATATCTCAGTAGGTACCTTCGCCAACTCTGCGTCACGGGCCGATATCTCTTCATGAAGGAGAGAGTTTCTTATGTCAACCGCCATCAATTCCGCCTCCAAGAGCTCTATCTTTGCCTTCCCTAGTGACTTCTCTCTAGGTAACTCAACACGGTAGTCGTTCAGCTCTGCCTGGGTGTCGCCCTGGAGTTGTGTCAATTCCTCCACCTTGGCAGGGGAACCTCGAATCTTGTCGCCATGGATATCGAGGAAGTAATTTAGCATGCGGAAACTAGCCAGCACGTCATTCAGAGCATGTTCACGATGAACCTCCAGAGGAAGCTTCGACATCTCCTCCCTGTCTTTAGAAGAACCAAATATTGCACTCACTATGGAGCCTACCGGCTCATCTCGCGATAGCGGATCTGATATCCCTAATGCGCAAAGTCCGTTGGTACCAAAGGTGGACAGATCCAGGCTGATAACAATTAAGGAAACGCCAAGGGTACATTCGTCTTCTCACCTCAAGTCAAAACTGGATTCTTGTAGACCTTGACTGACAAATGGCACCCGGATGCCGCCCCCGTTGGGCCAAGGACCCTGGGATGGTCGACATCAGCCGGGGGGGGGGGGACCCACTCGGCGTCATCCCATCTCAGGATATCCTGACAGCACCCACGGGCGATATCTCGACAACGATATCCACCTGCTGACGTCATCCTGTACGGACCAGCTAACGTGTGTTGACATCATCCTAGGCGTTATCTCCCCCTTGATAACGCCCACCCCCGGGGGTAACAACCTTTCTTTTTTCGGCTATAAATACCACACATTTCTAGATCGAGAAAAAGGGCTAATTCTCTACCAAAATCTCTGCCAAATTTCATAGCCGTACTAACTTAAGCTTCGGAGTGTCTACACCGGAGTCCCCCTCCGACGCCCTGCAGGTACGACAGACAACTATCACAGCGATTCTAGACAGCCACAAATCTCGACTCCTCTTCCCCAACAGTCCGGATCTTATCAAATTGGTGCTTTCATTGAGAGCTTTGGTTTTAATTAAGTGAGCATCCTTAATTGCCAAGCTATGTTCTTCTGGGAATTGGAAGATTATGACTTCTGGATCAGATCTATCGTTGACTCAGTCCTCCAGCCTTCCATTTGATACCCGCAGGCAACTTTTCACTTTTGCTACGTCTGATGCTTCCACCACGGTGCAAGAGATTCTTCCAGGAACATCAAACCTGTCCCCTGATCAAGTAGTGGGAACATTTGTGTCCCAGCCGTATGCTCCTTCATCCCAAGTAGTGGGACCCAGTGATTTTACTCCCCAGTTGAGAGGACCCGTGATAGATGACACAAATAACCCATTCGCGGGCTCGATTTCAGCTCTCCGTGCCCAGTTAGACCATTTAACGGAGCTAGCTGCCAGATTCACGCCAAGTGCTTCTGGATTAGGCATCCCATCTCAATTCGTTTTCACTCCATCCATTATTACAGAACAACCACTGTCATCTCCGTCGCATGTGAACGCCCCTTTAACGTTGTCTGCGTTGAGCACACCAGTCAGCCTTGTACAGTCTGCTCATAGGACGGTGGAGCCGTATATACCGCAGGTGCCTATACTTCCTAATCCCCAAGAGGAACGCTAGTGGCGGGAGGAGGATAGAGGTCGTTGGGACGGTAGAAGGGGCGGAAATGATAGAGATAGGTCCCCTGAAGGGAGTGAGAGATCCAGTAGTATGAGGCACCAGACCCGTTCACCGAGGAGCCGCAGTCCGACTCCCAGGCGACATCATGATCAAAATCCGCAAGCTCGCAGGCGTCATCTAGAGGTATCCCCACCTCGACACGCGCGGGAAATTCTTGATGATACTTCTGGCCACCCCTTTAGCCAGCGTATAAGACGTCACAGAGTTAGTAGACATGTGAAGCTCCCCTCAGAATCTTATGATGGTACTAAGGACCCTATCTCTCATCTTAACAAGGTGAAGGACTTCGTGCAATTCCAGACCCACAATGACGCTGCCTTGTGTCAGATATTTGTAATGACCCTGTCAGGAGTTGAGCGCTTATGGTTCGAAGGTCTTCCGGGTGGGTCTATTGACAGATTCTCGCAGCTGGAGTCCAAGTTCCGGAGTCGATTTAGTACCGCAGTCCCTATCAGGAAGTCAGCTGCTGTCTTATTTGATCTACACAGGAAACCTCAGGAATCTTTGAGGAGTTTCCTCCATTATTTTGACACCGAAATGTCCCTAACGCTAGGTGTAACGGTTGACTTCGCTATTGAAGCCTTAAAATGAAACTGTGGTTATGGAAAGCTCAGAGATGCTTTAATGGTTTACCCGCCGGCAACCTTGGATACGTTAAGGCTGAAGGCCCATAATTATGCGAGGATGGAAGAGGAAGAGACCAGGGATATGATTCGAAACATGCCGCCAGTTATGCCTCCAGTCCATAGAACTCCTATTCCCGCTACTTCTGAAGATCGGTTTATAGATGATTATGCTCAGCGAAAGGATCACATTCCCAAGACACCTAATCGGAGGAGAGGCAACTCCTCGAAGGGAAAGTTCGGTGATCCTTCAGCCCAACGGCAAGGTGATCCTCCTAAGGGACGAGTTTATGACTCAGACCTTCCTTCTTTCGTTCTACCCAGAGCATAAATACTAGCGATAGTGGAGCAACGGGACCTGCCCATCCGTTATCCCGCCCCTGTAAGACTGGGGGTAATCCTGGGAAGAAGAGAAAATGCCTACTGCAAATTTCACAAAGCTAAAGGACACTCAACTGAGGCGTGTCGGGAACTCAAAGCAGCAATAGAGCGTTTGGTGGAGGAAGGCTATCTAAGGGAATTCGTTGTGAAACCACGGGAAGAGGCAAAAAGTAACCCAACAAGCAGAGTAGCCGATGGCAGAGCAACACCTTCCCGCCCCCCAGGCCATGACACTGGTCCTAAGGGAGGAGACCGAGAAATGCTTACGATTGATGACGAGGATGTTCCCATCATTAATATTATCGCTGGAAGCACACCTTACCTAGATGAGTCCGTACAATTGGCACCCGTGCCAGGGGACAAGCGGAAGTGAGCAGGCATGACAGTCAAGGGTGAAGCGATAAATACCCTGGACCGTATGATATTGTCCTTTTCAGAAGAGGATGAGAAGGGTGTGGTATATCCACACAACGATGCGTTAGTGGTTACACCCATCATTGCTAGCCATGGAGTTAGGAGAACTCTGGTCGATAACGGAAGCGCCGTAAACTTATTTTCATTGGAAGCCTACAATCTCCTAAAACGTCCAGATAATGAGCTCACACCCTGCAAAAAACCCATTATTGGGGTTGACGGAGTCCACATCCCAGTGACTGGAGTAACCACCTTACCTGTATATTTTAAGGAAGATACCTCCAAACGGTCGGAGGGACTTCTTTTCCTGGTGGTGGATTTAAACCTGCCTTATAATGCCATATTGGGACGGCCATTCCTCAACCATTTTGGAGCAGCGATATCGCAAAAACACCTGAAGCTGAAATATCCATCTTGGGATGGTGTAGTCTCAATCAGAGGAAATCAGAAATTAGCGGCGGAATGCTACCTGCTCATGACTCAGAAGAGTTGCGATAGGTACGTGTGCGTGACGGCGGACCCTTACGAACAAAATGAAGAAAAACGCACCCAGCCTATGGACAAAATGACCCACATCCTAGTTAATAGAATAGATGGGGCCATATTTCTAGTCAGCGATAACCTTAGCCCCGACAAAAACTGTCAATTAGCCCAGCTGTTAAACAAATGCAAAGGAGAGTTTGCATGAAAACCCTCCGACATGCCTGGTATCTCGCGGAAGGTGGCAGAACACTGACTCAATGTCAACCCTGATGCAAGACCAGTCCAACAGAAATGACGTGCTTTCTCTGCTGAAAAAGCAATGACGGTCGAAAAGGAAGTTGCCAAGCTTCTCGACGCTGGCTTTATTCGAGAAGTGCAATATCCCACCTGGTTGGCTAATCCTGTTTTGGTTCCCAAGCCCAGCGGAGAGTGGCGCATGTGTATCGATTTCACAGATCTAAATGATGCCTGTCCCAAAGATTGTTACCCACTCCTTCGGATCGACCAGCTAGTTGATCAGGTTGCCGGGTACGCATATTTAAGCTCGCTAGATGCCAACTCGGGGTATCATCAAATTCCCATGGCCAAGGAGGATGAAGAGAAGACTGCTTTCCTCACTCCCAAGGCCACTTATTGCTACACGGCGATGCCTTTTGGGTTGAAAAATACAGGAGCCACCTTCCAGCGAATGGCGAACCATGTCTTTGAGAAGCATATCGGACGAAATGTAGAGGCATATGTCGATGACATACTGATCAAAAGTCGAAGCTTCAAAGAGCACTTGGCCGACCTGGCGGAAATTTTTGAAGTAATGAGGCAATATCAGATGAAGTTGAACCCTCGAAAGTGCATGTTTGCCTTCAAAACGGGCAAATTCTTGGGTTACGTGGTCAGCCAAAAGGGCATTCAACCTAACCCCTCAAAATTCAAAGCTATCCAGGACATGATATCCCCTCGGACTGTAAAAGAGATCCAAAAGTTAACAGGGCGTGTTATCACATTAGGACGATTTATCTCTAAGTAAGGGGAGAGGTGCCTCCCTTTTTTCAAGGTTATATGCAAGAAAGTTGTCTTCGGATGGACGGCAGAATGCGAGGAAGCATTTGCGAGCCTGAAGATCTATTTATCGTCTGACTTGGTATTGACGAGACCTGAACCTGGCGAAATCCTGTACCTATACCTTGGGGTTGCAGACGAGGTGGTCAGTGCGGTCCTGGTGAGAGATGATAATCACACACACCGCCCGGTATACTTCATCAGTCACATCCTGAAAGATGCCGAGCTGAGATACGCTCGAATTGAGAAGATAGTGTTCGCATTGGTGCAAGCCACACGGAAAATGGATCGGTATTTCCAAGCTCATACCGTCATTGTGCTTACGGATCAACCTTTAAAAAGGATATTTCGGAAGCCAGAATCCTCGGGGAGAATGCTAATTTGGGCTATCGAACTTGAGCAATATGGTTTGCACTACAAATCCCGACCGTCCATAAAGGCTCAGATCCTGGCGACTTTATCGCGGAATGTACCTTTACGCCAGACCCAATGATGGAGTTGACGGAAAAGGAAAAAGAAGAGTTGGATCTCCCTTTCCCCGAAACCTACACTGACATGTGGGTCATCTATGTGGATGGCGCTAAAAATCAAGAGCTTACCGGGGCCGGAATCTTTATGAGTGGGCCTCACGGCATCCATGTGCGGTTTGCCATCCGGATTTTGCAGCCGTTGTCCAACAACGCCGCGGAATATGAAGCGTTATTAGCCGGACTCAGGATGGGGAAAAGCGCCTCCATAAAAGGAATTCATGATTCAGGAAGGTTGGGAGATCTGCGGCTAAAAGTCTGTGGAGACTCCAAGTTGATAATAGATCAGGTGCTGGGACACTCTCAAGCTAGAGAACCCATCATGGTACAATACTTGGCTAAGGTGAAACGCGAGTTGATAGAAATCAAGAAATGCGGCATACAGGTTAGCTTCGAGCATATTCCTCGAGTGGATAACATTGAAGCGGATAACCTCGCCAAACTCGCAGCAAATCCGGAAGCATCCATACCGAAAGGGGTGTACTACCGCGAGTTACCCGTGCCTTCCTTTATGGAACAGCAGGCGACACTCTGTGTGGAAGAAAGTGAAAATGACTGGAGAATTCCCGTCATAAGATACTTGAAACATGACGAGCTGCCAACCGATAACGCTGAGAAGAAAAAGGTGCTTAAGCAAGCGGCGCGGTACACGTACTTCAACGGAGAGTTGATACGGAGATGTTTCTCCCACCCGGCTGCCAGATGCATAACGAAATAGGAGGGCTTCATACCCTCCGTGAAATCCATGAAGGAATTTGCGGCATGCATGCATCTAGCCGAACCTTGGCTGCGCAGATCTTCAGATTGAGGTTCTATTGGCCCACTATCCGGAAAGACTGCCATGATTTCGTGCGGACCTGTAAAAAATGTCAGGAATTCGCCAAGATTCCTCGACAACCTGCCACAAAAATTTATGATCTTATTGCTCCCTGTCCTTTCGCAAAATGGGGAATTGACATCCTCGGGCCATTTCCAAGGGCAAGATCTCAATTAAAATTTGTGGTTGTAGCGGTAGATTACTTCACCAAATGGGCAGAAGCTGAGGCAGTCGCCAGCATTACAACAGAAAAAATCTGGCGTTTCTTCAAACACCAAGTTATCATGCGCTTCAGAGTTCCCCGCGTGCTAGTCAGCGATAACGGAACGCAATTCACCAGCCAATTCTTTAGAGACCAATGTGTGGAATTCGGAATTGAGCAAAGATTCTCTTTCGTGGCTCATCCGCAGACTAACGGTCAGGCTGAGGTGACAAACCGAGCCATACTTAATGGTGTTAAGAAGAACCTAGAGGGATCTAAAAAGAAGTGGGCAGACGAACTGCCGTACGTGATGTGGGCATACCGCATGACCACGAAAACCATCACAGGAGAGACACCATTCGCACTGGCTTTCGGCACTGAGGTCGTCACGCCCGTGGAAATTGGTACCATGAGCCTACGAGTGGCTTACTATAGAGAAGAGCTAAATGAGGAAAGACTGCGTGCGAACCTTGACGCGCTGCCCGAATTACAAGAGGAAGCTCTTCTGAAAATGACGCACTATAAACAAAAGATGGCACGCTATCATAATAGGCGTGTCAAAGAACGACTTCTAAAGGAATGTGACCTGGTACTCAGGGATCAACGAGCGACTGGTCAACGCCGGGGGAAGCTCAGTCCAAACTGGGAAGGGCCGTACCGCGTTACCCGTATTGTCGGGAGAGGAGCGTACCATCTGGAGACACTCGATGGTACCCCCTTACCTAACTCCTAGAATATCGCTCGTTTGAAATTATATCATGCTAGATTTTGATTTATCCCTGCGCCTTTTCACTAACGATAGCCCTAACCCCTGCTAACGCTCGAGTAATGAGCTTTCTTGTGTTTTGTGGCTACGTGTGTGTGTGCAGGCGATAAGAAAAATGGAAAAGAGGTTGCCAGGAGTGAAAAGTCCTATCCTTGTGATGGCCTGTCCTAATCCGACGGCTCACTAAATGAGGGCACGCCTCGGCACACTTAATATTTAGCATCAGGAGTGAAAAGTTCTATCCTTGTGATGGCCTGTCCTGATACGACGGCTCACTAAGTGAGGGCACACCCTGGCGCATCTAATATGTAACGTCGGGAGTGAAAAGTCCTATCCTTGTGGTAGCCACGTGTGGGCCATAAGATGAGGCACGCCCTGGCACCCCTGGGAGTGAAAAGTCCTATCCTCGTGATAGTCGGTCTGGATCCGCCGACTCACTGAGTGAGGGCACGCCCCAGGATTCCTGAAGGGGAAAAATCCTTATCCTTATGACAGTCATTCTCGTGGAGACGGCTCGTTAAGGAAAGGCACACCCTAAGGAGATAATAACTCCATCTTGGAAATGAAAATCCTATCCTTGCGGCCGGTCTGATGAAGACGGCTCGCCAAGGAAAGGCACGATTCTAGGATGAGAGGATAACGCCGAAAGTGAAAAATCCTAGCCTTGTGAGGGCCTGTCCTGATCAGACGACTCACTAGGAAGAGGCACTTTCTGGCTGACCGTGGAAATGCGAAAAGTCGCGAAATCCCAGCGAGTAACCAGATGCGGAATCCCTGGTGAAGTGAGCTGGTCGAGAAAGCGATAACAAGCGACACCGATACCCTAGAATGGCGGCGAATCGGCTTCTACGAGAAACTCGTGTCTGTTATCGCTTATTTCTTACTAATAGATATTAATTGAGCGTGCAGGATATCTCCGACTTCAAGAGATCGTGGCACTCGAATTGATAAAAAGAGTTGTATAACTCTTCGACAAAATAGACATGAAGCCAAATACGCTGATGTTGACGCGGTTTAAGGGATAGGGCCTAAAGACCCTATTCGTTATCTCTTTTGATCAAGGAAAGAAGTATTCTTCTTTCAGGAATGTCTTCCCACACAGGGCCAAGCAGTGGGCAGCGGTTAAGATGAGTATGACAAGGCCGGATCAGGGCAATAAAAATACGGGAAAGCGAAATGGCCCTGGCAAAGCCGATGTCGCAAAAGTATCATTGTTCAGAATCAAATACCCACGAAGGGATACAAAAGTATGCAAAGATATACAAAAAGGGGTAGCACTCGATCCTCGCAAAAAGAAAGGAGCGATAACACCCTGCCTACTCCTCGTCTTCGATAATCCCCCCCTCTAGGTAGCCCTTCGACCTGGCCAAGCGGAAGCTTTCATCATTCAGACCGGAAGAATTCTTATGAAAAATGTTGGAAATAGCGTCCCCGTCATAAAATTCTTCCCCGTGAATCTCCACAAAGTTGTTAGCCATGATAGAGGCAGTCTTTTCAATGTACCACCGACACTTGATTGGTGTTTCTGCCTCAAGCGCTGTTTTCTGTTCTACCAAAGCTGTTTTTTCTTCCGCTGAGGCTGTTCTCTCTGCCTCGAGAGCGATAATCTTCGCCCGATCAACCACCAGATCATCGTTAGATTTAGCCAGCTGTTCCTTTGCCTCCTTTGCCTCCTCCTTGGCTGCCTCCAAGGACTTCATATATCTATTTTGCTCCTCCAGTAGCCACTGTTTTTCCTCTCGCTCCTGTGAAAGTCGGGCCTCGGAAGCGGCAAGGTCAGCCGTCTTTTGCGATGCACGCTCAGTGTAGTGATGAAATTCGAGGAACCCAGTGAAAAATTTGGTGCGCAGCAAATCGGCTTGCTCTTCGTCTCCCCTAGCAGCAAAAGCGTTCATTCCTCAGGGGACGTTAGCATGTGTGCAGCTAAGAACGAAGCAGTAATGACTGAGTTATCGCCTCCCATGGCCGCAATTCCTGAACTACGAAGCGAAGTCATATCCACTTGATGGGTGATCTGCCCAGTGGCGTTATATGAGCTCACATCGGCCATAAGAGTGGACACTGGTGTCCCCTCCCCGAAGCGCTTAAGCATGGAAACATCAGAAGGAACAAAGACCACTGCGGGAGGAGAAGGAGGTTGATTCGAAGCGGAACCCCCCTGAGGCCCAACCACTTCACGAGGCTGGTCCGAAGTAGAACCTCCCTGAGGCATGAATGATCCCTGGGACTGATAGGCGGAGAAACCCAATAGATCATCAGTATGGACCACATTGGAGGAATAGTGAGGTACTTCCGAGCCGAATGAAGGTGGGGAATTCTCGAAAGGTCCAGGCATGGGCACTCCCTCGAAAATACTACCAGCCTGACCCGTGGGAGGTGTAGAAGAAACAAGGACGGCTTGAGACCCCATCCCGAGATCCACCTGAGTCGGGGAAGGGGTCGGGCCTACCTCGTTGGACCTTTTCTTCTTCCTTGGCTGAGAAAGAATACGCCTCAAGTCCATATTACCTCG
Source organism: Viola odorata (assembly GCA_963691705.1). Taxonomy (NCBI): domain Eukaryota; kingdom Viridiplantae; phylum Streptophyta; class Magnoliopsida; order Malpighiales; family Violaceae; genus Viola; species Viola odorata. The sequence goes on along the minus strand of OY829544.1, from coordinate 25,064,139 downwards.
TGAAGGTGCAGGAGTAGAGGTACGAGAGGTAACCTATGAAGAAAAACAAAGAAAAACTAAAGGAAAGACAGAAAAACACTAAACAAGCAGCACAAAAGAATAAGACAACAGTAATTGTTACCGCCTCAGCGCTAGGTGCTTCGGAGGAGCCGGCTGTATCTGAAGAAGGTAGAATTAGTGGATGGAAGGTAGCAACGCTCCTTGTCTTCCTTTTCTTCTTTCCCTTCCTGGAAGCCCTGCGCGCAACTAATTGGGGTGGAGGAACAACGATTGATATAACCGAAACACCGGTCGGGATGGTGTCGGTTTCCGTGTCAGCTGAGGCAGAAGTTTTTGGGGGAGGAACTAAGACGGTGACAGAAGGGGTAGCTGAAGCGGTGGCGATATTAACAGCCGCGGCCGCTTCCCTATCTTGAAGTCTCTTTCGGCGTCTCCTAACGCTCTCTGGAACGTAATTCGGATCAGTCGCTGCAAAAACGCAAGGCAACGTCAGCGTTAGTACTGATACTAAAAGTCAAATATTGACGCGATACTCACGTCTAACGCAGGCTCTAATATCGGTCCCGCAAGCCAAAAGGCGGGTGTGAACGCTGATGTCCAGACTGAGCAATTTATCAAACCCGTCCTGATCTGTCTCGTCAAGAGCCTCTTGACACCAAACATTGTCCTTAACGTCCTGATTGAAACCAGACCGCCACCATGACTCCGGAAGTTCAGGAGTCTCATCCACAAAAAAACTGCTCTTTCCATTTATCAACGGAAGACTCCAGGTAAAGGAGTTTACAGGTAAAGTTCTGGAGCGAATCATCAGTATAACGGGGTGATATCGCTATCACACCCCAACGATTATACATCTTGAACAAAGACTTCAGTAATGCAAGGGAAGGAGATGCAATTCCTTTGTACTTGCAGAGTTCTAGAAATGCATAAATGTCACAGTAAGCATTTGGGGCCAGTTGAACAGGGTTCAGATCCAGAGAAGTAAGCAACTCTTTAATGAATGGGTCAACCGGAAACCGGAAACCATAACGGAACATCTGGGCATACATAATTATGCGCTTACCGGTCAGAATGCTATTCAGGCGTAAAGACTCAGGAGCGACGATGGCCTTAAAACCCTCAGGGAGGGTGGCACCATGATCTGACAGATGTTTATCAAGAATGGCAGAAGAAGTAATAGTACTGACTATGGTTTCTATCTTTTCTTCGTCAACTGATTTAGAACCAGAGGCACGAGTTTTTCTTTTTCCCATGGTGAAAAAAGGAAATGAAGATGAAGAGCGCAGTAAGAGAAGTGAAGAAGTACATTTTTAGAAGAAAATTGAAATGCCCAGAAGATGAAAACCAGAAATGCAAGATGATTTGAGGGGATGCAGAGAAATAGATTGTCGAAAGTAGAAAAAGAAATAAAGTGGGGGGTTTTATAACCCTAAGAGGCTAAAAGAAATGACTGCTGGAACAGTTGTGACGCGCGTGACAGGCGAGAGCAATGAGTATAACCCTAGAAAGGAGAGAAGATGCTTTGTTCCTATCAAATCACGCTAGCCCTAGCGTCCTAATAAGCAGACACGTGTCCTCGAACCATCATGACCCTTCGCTCATATTAATGAGGGGATTCTGAGCATTAAATGCTCCGAAAAAGCAGAGTTGCTTTATCAAAAAAAGGTAGCGCCAAGAAGCAAATTAATAGTTATCCAGAGCGAAATGACAGCCGTTATTATGCAAGCGTTATCAGTTGTTACAAGCCAAATGAAACCAATGCTGAAAGGAAAATAAAATGAACATTTTCAAACGCTGCCTCGCTTCCATCACAGAAGAACTCCTTTATCGCCCCCGGCGTTTATATCCTTCAGCTTCTCGAAGGCATAGTCAGCTATCTTAGCGGGATCGAAAGCCTTGCTACGATAATAATCTGGAAATCCAACAGCAAAGGCATGTATCGCCTTGTCCTTCCAGCGTGACATCTCATCAGGCACCTTCGCTAGCTTTGCATCGCGGGCCGACATCTCCTCGCGGAGGAGAGTTTCTTCTGTCGGCAGCCACCAGTTCCGCTTCCAGAAGTTCTATCTTAGCTTTCCCTATCGACTTCTCTCTGGCCAACTCAGCACGACAGTCGTCAAGCTCAGCTTTGGTATCGCTTCGGAACTGCGTCAGCTCCACCGCCTTGGAGGGGGAACCTCGAGCCTTGTCACCCTGTATATCGAGAAAGTAATTCAACATGAGAAAGCTGGCCAGCACGTCATTCAAAGCGCGTTCGCGATGGACCTCCAGAGGAAGCTCTTACGTTTCCTCCCTATCTTCAGTAGACCCAAATATCGCACCCACAACAGAACCCACCGGCTCGCTCCAGGATAACGGATCCGATATTCCCAGTGCACGAAGTCCTCTAGTGCCAAAGGTAGACAGATCCAAGCGATAGGAGGTGGCTCCTTGAGGGCCTTGAGGAGACAGATTGGCAGTAAAGGGAGGAGAACGGCTTCCAGCGGAACCCCCAGCTCCTGAAATAGAAGTACAGAATAATGGCGAAAAGCCATTTAACAGAGGGTCAGGGGTGACGGCAGGTTCAGGATTCGAGGCGGCAACGTCGGGGATAAAAGAAGAGATGGGGGAGTCAGGAGCGGCAGTTGAAGGAGGAAGGTTGACCTCTGACGAAACCTCGGGAATATTAGGAGGAAGGTCGGTTGACGCCTCAACTGTTACAGCGACCCTCTAAGTACTCGCACCACCAAAAGAGCCAGCCCCAGTAGCCAGGGTTTCGCCAGCTTTATTCGAAGTAGCTGCGGTGATTGGATTGCTATTTCCCATGCGTAGCTTCTTCCGCTGGGATGCAGAAGCGTGACAAAGCCCAGAATCATTATCCATGTCCTCGCTGTCGCTATCGGGTATTTCAGTCTTAGGGTAATTTGGAGTCGCTTCTGGCCGAACGGGTAACCAGTTCTCGAGAAAACGGGAGGAGCGGTTAGAGATGTTGCGTTTGGCGACAGTCTTGAATCTTTTTCTTTTTGGAGCGGCGGGGTGACTGGAACTCTTAGGCGGAGGAGATGGCGGCAGTGACTGAAGCGGCCTCACATCCAAAGGAACGTCTTTATCGCCCGACAGTTAGTTTCCAGCGTCACCTGCCGACAAAACACATCAGAACAGTGAATTAGCTGAGACAATAATGAGAGAAAAGAAACTTACTTACAGTACACTTCTCTATGAGCATGTGCAAGGCAAACTCCCGAATGCGATAAGACGATTTCAGCTCCAGCAGTACGTTTGTTTGTCGAAACTCTTCCTTAGATACTGTTGACGGGTTCGTCCAAATGGAGTCGTTAAGACACCGATTGAAACCCCTGGGCCAAGGACGGAAAGGTAAATTCACAATGAAGAAATCGCTTTTCCAATCGGCCACAGTTTCTTCGAAACCCCAGAATCTCTGCCAGAATGACTGCACCAGCGCGTCATTCCATCTTGGGGTGATATCTACCACACAGTTGCGGCACCTAAAACTAAAAAATTTGCGGAATAAATTGATAGACGGGACAAGGATACCCCGCAACTCGCAAATACGAATGAAGGCCGAAATCTCGCACCAAGAAGGAGGCGTAAGCTGAGCTGGGTTAATGTCATATCGAACTAATAATCTTTTCACCGCTTCATGGATAGGAAAGTGAAAGCCATAAAGGAACATGTCAAAGTATAACATCCTATCAGCCCCCGATAAAGGATCATGAAGCCGGCAACCGGCATCGGGGATTCTAACGGAGCAACCTGGAGGGAAAACGATACCATTTTTCTCCAACTCTGCCTCCAATACCGCTTGATCAACAAAAATACTGGGAGTTCTCTCAATTTCTAAATCTATGGGCTGCTGAAAAATTTGAAGACTCCTCAGAGACCTATTTGTGGCCAAAGGCCACTGAGAATCTTTGGGCATCCTAGATGTACTCATAATGAATCAGCAAGAAGGAAATCTGAAGAAAAGAAGCGAAGTACCTTGAGCAGAAGGCGGTGGATGAAACCGTCGGCGCCGATGAGCGGTGGTTGTAGCTTCTTTGAGAACAAAAACTAGAGAGAGAAGAAAGAAATTTCGAAGCGCAAGCAAAGAGTATTAAAAGAAAGCAGTTGCCCCCTTTTAAAGGCTAAGTTTGAGAAATGAACAGCCTGTAAAAGCGGGACACGCCCCAAAGGAAAAGTGACACGTGTAAAGACCTCAGAAGGATATTTATGTCTGGGCATTTATATCTTCTAGAGGGGGTAGTTACTGACAATCAGTTGCAAACGGTTACGTCAAAGCAATAGTCATCTTCTCAGCGATAGCCATCCAAAGAGGAGCTAACGCCCGAGCATGCAGAACTAAAAAGGCAAAGCATCATTTCATTTAATAATAAGCCATACGACATCTATAAGGGATTGCCAAGGGCGAAATCAATCATCGCCAGGCCAGTAAGAGGGCCAGTACCAGTATTCCTAGTCTGAAGGAGCAAGCTCCTCATCAGCGAAAGGAGGGGATTTGTCGGCCTTTCGCCCTGGACTCGGCATCAGTGGTTTCGATTCCTCTTTGATAGCAGAGGATGCCGCCTTTGCGACGCTATCGCTTGAAGGAATTTCCTCCTCAAACCAGTCAGCGGGAGGAAACAATCTTTTGCCCTCACAAACTGAAAGGGCTGAGGAAGAAGGATACCAGCCAGTAGTATCGAAATGTGCTCTCTTCTTCGACTTCTTTCGACCTCTGCAACGTGGCAACCGCCTCTTCCGGTATGGCGGCGAAGGGGGATTGTCGGAATCTGGGGTAGTGGGAGGAGTCGGGTGAGATTCTCGCTCATCAGAGACCTGATCATATGAATTAGCCATGGGAGAAGAAAATCAGTAGCAGCAGAAAATATGAAGAAGAAGATGAACAGGAAAAAAGGAGAAGAACTCCCCATAAATAGATAAAATGGTGAGACTCTTCCAATTTCTCAAGTGAGAAAAAGGATAATTTAATGCGTCTTGAGAAGATCAACCATGATGGCGAATTCAAAATTCTTTGATCACGCCTGTTGAAATCTCTCGACGATCAAGAAGCACAGAAAAACCGCCCAATCAGTTATTGCTGAAGGGACGGCGCGTGATTAGCAGAACAGTTTGCCTAAGCAACCGTCGCCACCTGGCAGATAAAAGAGAATAAATACTGCAAATGTCTGATCCATGTCAGACTCATTTTCAGTTGGGCTGGCATAGCCCTCAATTAAAGCAAGAGCTGACGCCTTGAAAAGAAGGAAAAAAGATCACAGGGCCAATAACGGAAAGAAGTTTCATTACGGCCTAACGGCCTGAATATACGCCCGCATACATAAAATATACAATGGGAAAACAAAAGAGAAAGCGGAGCGGCAAGCATTCAAGCTCGGGACCCGGCGTCATTGTCGTCGTCCACCAGCAGGGTAGGAATATCCCTCAAGGCCTCTTCCACTAAAGTTAGCTCAGAAGAGGTGCTCCTCATACTCTTCAGGCAGCAGATCAGCAGATCCTTCCTCTGCTGCAGCATGGCGATAGCTACCTCAATACGGTCGACGACGACGGCCAACTTGGAGACATTCCCAATTGGATTGAAATCCTCCATGGTAGCAGCCCCGATCCTGGTCTGAATTGGGGTCATCATTCCTCGGAGCTCCAGGATATCCTCGCCGGACTTCGTCATCATGTTCTCCAGGAAACTGATGTCACCCTCAGTAAGATTTTTGAGGGTTTGGGCCTTAGAGATCAGAAAGTTTCTAGTGAGATCTTCCATGAGAAAATGGCAAAGGGAGGGCAGAGAGAATGGAAAGAATCTGCAGAAAAGGATCACATTTATAGACCCGAAGTAATAGCTGCGCGCCAAGGCGTGCACCCCGAAAATCAAGCCGCACTGTTATCCCAAAGCAGTTGAAGGGAAGGGCTAACGTGGACCCCTGGTGAATTCCCGAGATGCTTGAATCGAATATGTATCAGGGAGCGTAAGACCTCACAACTTGAAGACAGCCTACGGCGTAAAACCGCGCTGATATTACGGGTAGCTCCTAGTAGCGTAAAACCGCGTCAATATTGCTGGTAGCCCTAGCGTAAGACCGCTCAAACTGTAAGCAGCTCCTGGTGAAAGACCACGACAATATCGCGGGGCAGCTTGCCGCATGGCCAGATCCTACGAGTTTGAAGGGAAACGACAACACCAAAAATACCCCGATATGAGTGGGTGAAAACCCCTAAGGGTAACTAGTACTTGTCATTACTTGTTATTTTCGCTAACATGACAACACCACATGTGAGAATGTGCAGGAAAAGCATGAACATATCGGCCTCAGAACGATAGCAGAAGCCTCGGGGAAGACCTGAGCTATCGCTAGCGGACGGACCCTCTTCCCAGTTTCACTATCGTATGTCCGGGGCAATAGAATTAACAAAGGAATCAGAAAAACTCGGTAATTTTTCCCAAAGCTGACACAGCACAAAGGGAGTAACGATTCCTCCAGAGGCCGAGAGAGGCAGCCCTTGGTGAACACTCAGGCTCGTTTTCAGTTGGGCTTATGATAACAATTAAGGAAACGCCAAGGGTACATTCGTCTTCTCACCTCAAGTCAAAACCGGATTCCTGTAGACCTTGACTGACAAATGGCACCTGGCTGCCGCCCCCGTTGGGCCAAGGACCCTGGGATGGTCGACATCAGCGGGGGGGACCCACTCGGCGTCATCCCATCCCAGGATATCCCGACAGCACCCACGGGCGATATCTCGACAACGATATCCACCTACTGACGTCATCCTGTACGGACCAGCTAACGTGTGCTGACATCATCCTGGGCGTTATCTCTCCCTTGATAACGCCCACCCCCAGGGGTAACAACCTTTCTTTTTTCGGTTATAAATACCACACATTTCTAGATCGAGAAAAAAAAGGCTAATTCTCTACCAAAATCTCTGCCAAATTTCACAGCCGTACTAACTTAAGCTTCGGAGTGTCTACGCCGGAGTCCCCCTCCGGCGCCGTGCAGGTACGACGGACAACTATCACAACGATTCTAAACAGCCACAAATCTCGACTCCTCTTCCCCAACAGTCCGGATCTTATCACAGGCGGTAGGAAGTAACTCCTTGAGGACCCTGAGAGGAAAGATTGGCAATAAAGGGAGGAGAGCAATTTTTAGCGGAATCACCAACTCCTAAAATAGAAGTACAGAATAATGGCAGAAGGCCATTCAGCAGAGGGTTAGGAGTAGCGACAGACTCAGGGTTTGGCACAACGACATCAGGAATGAAAGAGGAAATAGGAGAGTCGGGTGCAGCAGTTGGAGGAGGCGAGTTGACTACTTGCGGAACCTCGGGAGCATCAGGAGGAACGTTGGTTGATGCTTCAACCACTATTGTCGTTTTGGAAGTACTCGCACCATCAAGGGTGTCAGCTCCAGCGGCAGGAGTTCCGCTGACCTTCTTTGAAGCGGCCACCGCGACTGGATTGCTATTTCCTGTTCTGAGCTTCTTCTGCTGAGCCGCGGAAGCATGACGAAGTCTAGAGTCGATATCCATGTCCTCACTACCGATGTCAGTCACTTCAATCTTAGGACGGTTCAGAGTCACTCCCCTGTTCCGAATTGGCAACCACCTCTCAAGGAAGCGAGAGGTTCGATTGGAAATGTCGCGCCTGGCAACTGTCTTGATCCTTTTTCTCTTCGGTGGAGCGGCAAGGTGATTGGAATTCTCAGGCGAAGGAGAAGGCGACAGCGATTGAAGCGGCTGCACATTCAAAGGAACGTCCTTATCGCCCGACGGTTGATTTCCAACGTCGCAGTGTGGAAGGACGAACTTATAACGGGAGGAAAGAAACTTACTTATAGTTCACTCCTCTATAAGCCTGTACAAGGCAAACTCTCGAATGTGGAAGGACGAACTTAGCTCTAACAGCGTGTTCGTTTGGCGAAGCTCTTCCCTGGACAGTACTGTCAGGTTTACCCAAATGGAATCAATAAGACACCGATTGAAGCCCCTAGGCCACGGGCGGAAAGGCAGTTTCACAATGAAGAAACCGCTCTTCCAATCAGCCACAGTCTCTTCAAAGCCCCGGAACTTCTACCAGAATGACTGCACTGACGCATCATTCCACCTCGGGGTGATATCTACCACACAGTTGCGGCACTTGAAGCTAAAAAACTTGCAAAATAAATTGACAGACGGGATAAAGATACCCCGTAACTCACAAGCGCGAATGAAGGCATGAATCCCGCACTAGGAGGAAGGCGTAATCTGAGCCGGGTCAATGTCGTAATGACGCAATAATCTTTTCACCGCTTCGTGAATGGGAAAGCGAAAACCGTAAAGGAACATCTTAAAATACACCATCCTATCTCTCCCCGATAGAGGGTCGTGAAGCCGTTGACCAGCTTCAGGAATCTTGACGGAGTAACCAGGAGGAAAAAAGATATCGTTTTCCTCCAACTCAGCCTTCAATACCGTTTCATAAACAAAAACACTGGGCGTTCTCTCGATTTCTAAATCTATGGGCCGCTGGAGGCCCTTAGAAGACCTAATTGTGGCCGTAGGCCACTGAGTATCCTTGGGAATCCTAGATGTGCTCATAATGAATCAGCAAGAAGAAAATCTGAGGAAGATGAAGTAAAGTACCTTGAACAGAAGGCGGTGAGCAAACCGTCGGCGCCGACGAACGGTGATTGTAACTTCCTTTGAAACAAAAATGAAACTCAGAGAGAGAAGAAGGAGAAAAATTCCAAAGCGCAAGCAAAGAGTATTAAAAGAAAGTAGTTGCTCCCTTTTAAAGGTTAAGTTTGAAAATTAAACAGCCTGTAAAAACGGGACACACCCCAAAGCGAAAGTGACACGTGGGAAAAAACCTCAGAATGATATTTATATCCAGGCATTTATATCTTCTGAGGGGGTCAGTTACTGACAATCAGTTGGAAGCAGTTGCATCGAGCGATAGTTAATCTCTCTACGATAGTTGTCCATCAATGGAGGAGCTAACGCCTGAGCACAAAAGACTAAAAAAGTAAAAGCATCATTTTATTTAGTTTAATAATAGCCATACGGCATCTACAAAGGATTGCCAGGGACGGAATCAATCATCGTCAGGCCAGTAGGAGGACCAGTATCAGTATCCTCCGTCCGAGGATGGAAGCTCCTCATCAGCGAAAGGAAGAGATTTGTCAACCTTTCACTCTAGACTCAGCACTAACGAGTTGGATTCCCCCTTCACGGTGGAAGTTGCCGCCTTAACGACGATATCGCCTGGAGGAATCTCCTCTTCGAACCAGTCAGCAGGAGGAAACAATCCCTTGCCCTTACAAGCAGGAGGGGCAGAAAAGGAAGAAAACCAGTCATTGGTCTTTGAATTTACTCTCTTCTTCGACCTTTTCCGACCTTTGCGGTGAGGCAATCATCTCTCCAGGCACGACGGCGAGGGAGGATTGTCAGAATCCGGTGTAGTTGGAGGGTCGGACGAGATTCTCGCTCATCAAAGACCTGATCATATAAATCAGCCATGAGAAATGGAAATTAGTAATAACAGAAGAGTGAAAAGAAGATGATGAATAGGAAAAAGGAGAAGAACTCCCCTTAAATAGTCAAAACGGTGAGACTCTTCAAAATTTTCCGCACGACCTTGGAAGATAGTTCAATGCATCTCGAGAAGATCAACCATAACGGCAGAATCAAGTCTTTTGATCACGCCTGTTGGGATTTCTCGATAATTAAGAAACACCAAAAAACCACCCAATCAGTTAATACTGAAGAGGCGGCGCGAGATTAATGCAAAATGGTTCGCCAGAGCAACCGTCGCCACCTGGAAGATAGAGAAGAATAAATGCTACAGAAGTCCGACCAATAGCAGACTCATTTTCAGTCGGGCTGACACAACCCTCAACTGAAGCATGGGTTAATGCACTAGAAAGGGAAAGAAATCGCAAGCCCGATAATCGAAAGAAGTCTTCATTTATATACAGCATAACGGCCTAAATATACATCCACATACATGATACATACAAAGAAAAAACAAAGGGCACAACGTCAAGCACTCAAACCCGAGACCCTACGTCATTGTCATTGTCATCATCCATCAGCAGGGTGGGGATATCCCTCAAGGCCTCCACCATAGAGGTCAACTCAGAAGAGGTGCCTCTCATGCTCTTCAGGCAGCAGTTCAGCAGATCCTTCCTCTGCTGCAGCATGGCGATGGCTACCTCGATGCGGCAGATAGCAGCGGCCAACTTGGAGACGTTCCCTATGGGATTGAAGTCCTCTATGGAATCAGCCCCAATCCTGGACTAAATAGGGGTCATCATTCCCCGAAGCTCCAACACGTCTTCACCAGTCTTCGTCAGCATGTTCTCTAAGAAGCTGACATCACCCTCATTGAGATTTTTGAGGGTTATGGCTTTGGAAGTTAGAAATTTTCTAGTGAGATCGTCCATGAAGAAATGATAAAAGAGATGCAGAGAGAATGTGAAGAATCTACATCGAAAAAAGGATCACATTTATAGATCCGAAGTAGTAGCTGCTCACCAAGGCATGTCCCTCGAAAATTGGGCTATCCCGTTATCCCGAAGCAGCTAGGGAGAAAGGCTAAAGCGGAACCCTTGGTGAACACCCGAGATACTCAAGTGGAGTACAGACCGAAATCCAGAAGAACGTAAACTGCGTCAATATTGCGGGTGGCTTGCAATAAGGCTGGATCCAGCGAGCTTGAATAGACAAAGCGACATCAACGACACCCCGATATGAAAAATGATAAAATATCACCTTCAGAACGATATTCTGAGCTACGAAGAGGTAACGTCGTAACATCCTGCCTTGCCGATATCGATCATATAAAGCATGTCGTGGGAAATACCAGCGTTATCAGTTTGGGTATATCGCTGGCGTTATCAGTTCTGGTTTATGACCAGCGTTATCGCTACAACCTCATCACTGTCAACTTGGCTGGCATCCTATTTGTGGCCAATGGTTCTCACAAGCGTTCAGTTCGCGTTACCTGCTTCGCTATCGTGTATCTGGTACAAAGATGCCGAGTTTTGACAGATACCGGAAATGAAAATACATGGTTCGAATGTCAAAAGAATCAGAGAAACTCGAAGATCCTCACGAACCTGCCGCGACATGAAGGGAATAACACTCTTTCAGAAGCCGAGAATGAAGCCCTTGGTAAACACTCGGGCTCATTTTCAGTTGGGCTTATGATAACAATTGATGAAACACCAAGGGTACATTTGTCTTTTCACCTCAAGTCAAAGCTGGACCACTACAAACTATGACTGGCGATAGCCACCTAGCTACCACCCCGTGCTGACCGAAGAACCCTGGGATGGTCGACATCAGCGGGGGGGACTCACGCGGCATCCTCCTATCCCAGACAGCCTTGGCAGCACCTCATTGGCGATACCTCATTGGCGATATCTCATTGGCGATACCTCATCCAGCTGACGCCTGCTGACGTCATCTTGGGCGTTACCTTTCCTTGTTAACGCCTACCCCCATGGGTAACACCCTCTCTTTTTGCCTATAAATACCACCCCTTCCCAAATCAAAGGTAAGGCCAGAATTGCTACCCAAATCTCTGCCAAATTATCCAGCCATACTAACTTAAGTATCAGAGTGTTTACACCGGAGCCCTCCCTCCGGCGCTTTGCAGGTACGACGGACTGCCGTTACAGTGACTCCGGGCGGCCATAATCTCTACCCCGCTTTCTTAGAAGTCCTAATCCTAACAATTTATTCTCTTGCCGTTTTAATGTTAGATCTAGATGGTTTTGTTAGGAGCTTGATCACCTTTTAATTTACTATCCTAGATCTTTGTCATTTCTTTGGTAATAACTAACGCGAAGCCTTAGAATAGAGTAGACACTAGATGGATTGTCATTAGCTTGGTCCGTTCTGTCTAGGGCAATCGAGTAATTAGGGCAGTGTCGTGAGCTTGACAAATTGAGAGGCATCTTGCCCTAGATGTGTGTTTCTTTCTCTTCATGGGCGTTGTGAGTATTGCCTCCCCGCTTCGCGCCTGGGAGGGCGACATAACGTCAAGGTTGCCTTATTAAGAGGAAAGTAGGAGGCATAAACGTACCTGGCCTCTATAACACGTCTATAGCCTGAGAACAGACTATCCTTGCGTCGATGACTGACGAGACATCAAAGAGATAATGAGAATTTTGGTGAATACCATAAACGCTTCAAGGATCTATAAGAGATTTTTCCTACGCATGGAGTTGCTGAAGAATCTTTAATACAGTACTTCTACGATGGTATGAGTTTGAGGGACAAGGAGAGGGTCGATGCAACTGCTGGAGGTGTCTTGCAAGACTTGACTCCCACTAGAGCAAGAGCACTCATCTAGACGTTGGCAGAGAACTGTTACCAAAATGGTTCAAGAGAGAGAACCACACTAGTGAGCAATGTAAGTGGAGTTTCAATTGAGCAAAAATTAATTAAAATTTCTAATTGTGTGAATAGCATTTATGCAGGCCAAACACAAGCTCAAATTCAGCCTCAACAAGTAGCTTCTTGTGGCGTCTATATCCAGATATAGCAAAGGAGCTCACGTGCGCGCGAGAGGTCGGGGGTTTGAATCCTCCTAGGCGCAAAATGAGAGAGGAGCCCAGGAGGAGGACGCGTGTAACACGTCACACGGGAAGGAGGCCCCTCCTAGGAGGAGGACCATGTCACACGAGCGTGTGACAGGTCGCATGCGTCACACTACCTTTCACATTATTGAAAATAACAATTTCAATGGATTTAGTGCTCGAAAATGTTCTCCTGTTTTCGATGGAGTATGGGGTCTAAAATTGTAATTTAATTTCGACCGATTAGGCTGTCGAAAATGAGTGGCAACTCAGCTTTTCGACGGATAATGCTTTCGACCGCTATCTTTGTCGCAAATCCCTCGAAATGAATTTTCGTCAATCATTTTGGTCAAAAAGTAGGGTGTTCGATGAGTCATTCAGCGACAACCTTGAGCGGTCGAAAAAGTCGTCGAAATATGTGGTTTCCAACGGAAAATGAGTATTTTCCGACAGACAAGACATTTTTTTTGTAGTGACGGTTAGAAACTAAAGTGCCACACAAGGATGTGATCCACTGCGACGATCACAAGAGATACAATACAACTGAATTGTGAAGAGTCCTTTTGAAGTCCCTCGATTCAAGTGGTCTCGCCACTATCTAGTGAATGAGCATTCAAGTTACAGTTACTGCGCAATTTCCTCAGAATTCGCTAGTCATTCGGACTCATCTCCTCAAAGGAACAAAACATGCACGACATCCCCCAACTAAGCTTTTGGTAAACACTCAGGCTAGTTGTTCGTTGGGCTCCTAATAATAATTGGGCCAAGAAAGACCATATTCATGGGGCTTGGCCATATCATTAAAAATGGCCCCAAAAGGCCCACCATATGTTACGGGCTATCTAAGCTGAACAAGCGCCCAAACTATGGTCCAAGGCCCAAGGTGAGTCGACAAAGTAACAGAAATAGCTCGATAGCCATGAAGGACGAAAGACACCACGCGAAGAAAGGAATAGAGGGTTTTCTCCACTTGATTGCTAAGCGACCAATCGAGATTGTAAGAACGGTCTCGAGATTATTCTTCTACGCTCAAAATATTCCACGTTGATCTAATGCTCGTGTATGTTAGTGACTACCGCGTGACGTCACGAGAGCTCATGGAGTCAGATGGCTGACCTGGCATCTTACTTGGCGTACAACCATTGGATGAGTAAAACTTAGGTATATCATGATCTACCTACATCATGATGTAGGATGATGACACGTGTCCAAAAGTGTCAAGAATAGTGGTATTCTAGCACTATTTGGAGCACGTGTCATCATCCTAGATCATGATATAGGTAGATCATGATCTACCTAAGTTTTTTCCACCATTAGATGCATAACTTTGTAAACGTATTATTGGAAAGGGGTCTTTCTTGAGGAAATGACTAACCTACCCTCAGACTAGGTTTGACACTTATAAATACCCTCAATCATTGCACATGAAAGGAGAGAGCGGACGGACCAGAGGATAAACCCCTGTCACCTTTTTGTCCCTTCACTCGTTTTTCTTCACTATTTACCATTTGCCCTTCATGTAAAATAAAAACTAACTTAAGCATTGGAGTGTTTTCTAGGAGAAATCCTAGAGTCTTGCAGACTCATCCGCGTGATTGTCAAAGCCTGTCTAGTGGACCCGTCAACACTCAAAGCCTAGCACATTCGAACGTCCTCACTTCTTTCCCAAGAAAAAACTTCAAAACTATATTTTATAGTGTGACACTAAACTGAGCACAATTTCTAACATTTTTTAAATTTTTTTTTCCTTTGATATATTCAAAACCTAGCGCATATGTTCATTTACACACAAAAAAGAAAAAAAAGAGAGAGTTATGTTCATCAAATTCAAATTGTGGCCAGCAATTTTTTTTGGAACGTTGAAGAGATAAAGTAAAGACGTAAAACAACCATGTGGGCGAGCCTAAACCCAAAGTTGAAGAAGAAGATTGGAACTCTCAGCTCCACCACAGGATCACCGGGCCCCACTTTCAGACAACAAAAAGCTACTTCGAATTCCTTCTTTTTCCTCGTGTGAAATAAAAAAATAGTAGCATGCTTTACCTTCCATTTCAAATTCAAAATCCTAACGGATCACTAACACAAGAAGACTAGACTTCACTTTTACAACATAGTAACAAAAACTAAAAAAAGAACTCAAATTTTCTGTTTTCTGGGATCAGTTGTAAGTTCCATTATCATGGGAGAGATAACATGTCTAATGCAGCCATTCTCTTACACTGCTGGCATTCCTAATGATGCCAATGAGGTCAGTTCATGCCTTGTCTTTACAATTTCTCTTCGTTTTTAAGAATAACAATTGCTTGTTGGGTTCTCTCTAGAGTTGTCTAAATTTATGTTTCTGGACTTGAATTTGAGTGAGTTTCAGTGTTTTTGTGATGTTTTAGGGGAACCCAGTTCATGCACTTGGGCAATCTGTATCATTTGGGAGGTTTATGTCTGAGTCTTTGTCATGGGAGAAATGGTCAACTTTTTCCAACAACAGATATGTTGAAGAGGCTGAGAGATTCTCTCGCCCTGGCTCAGTTGCCCAAAAAAAAGCTTTCTTTGAAGCTCATTATAAGACCATGGCTGCAAGAAAAGCCGCCGCAGCCGCTGAGGCAGCAGCAGCAGAAGCAGCAAAAAACAATGTAGCTGAAGCAGAACAGCAAGATTCAGAAGTGGTAAACACGAACTCTGACAAGGTTGTTGTTCCTGATGGAGGTGATGGGTTTGTTGCTGACATGAGAAACAAAGTTGTAGGAGCTAAACCATTGTCAGGAACCCAGGTGGTGATTGTGGAGAACTGTGTAGAGATTGAATCTTTAAGCCAGATTGGTGTTCTTGATGTTAAAGAGGAGGAGGTTAAAGAGATGGAGCTTAGTGGAACCCAGATGGTTGTGGAGAATTGTGTAAAGATTGAAACTTTAGGCCAGATTAGGGCTCTTGATGATACGGAGGAGGTTAAGGAAATGGAGCTTAGTGGAACCCAGAATTCTGTAAAGATTGAATCTTTAAGCCAGATTAGGGTTCTTGATGATAAGGAGGAGGTTAAAGAACTGGAGCTTAGTGGAACAAAACAAATGGAGAAACCTTTATTGAAGGTAAAATTCATTAGAACCATGATACTATATGAGTTACTCTTATGCTCTTCTTTTTTTACTCTAATGGATGTGAAGTCACTTCCTTTCCTTTTGCTGTTTTGGCAGGACTTCATTTCTGATAGAGATGATTCGGCGCGGACGAGGAAGAAGAAACCTTCAATTTCTTGCTCAAGGTCATTGATCTATGGTAGAGGAACTAAGATGCCATCTTCACCAGCAAAACCGGTACCTCCTCGTCGTGTCAAAAATGAAAACAATGCTACCCCAATCAGCAAGAAACTTGCAACAGATTTGGTGGACAAGAGGAAATTAACTCCAAAATCCAATCACAACAAGTCAACGAATTTCACTCCTGTTAGAGAGTTTAACAGAATAACTTCATCAATTATGAAGAGGATAGATAATTCTAGAGTTGGTTCTCATTCTAAACCATCTAAAGACTGCTGCCCAACTCCTCTAAGGACTCCATTGAAGGTTGTCTACTATTCCTGCAGTTACGCTTTTCGCATTATGGATACTGTTATGCACTTATGCTCATGTATGATTTTGTTCTTGAACTACAGGCATCCATTCTTGGAGAAAAAAAGCATCCTTTAGCCACCCCTCAGTCAGATAACAGAAGGTACCCTATAAAATTTGGTCAAAAAGAATCAAGAAGAAGAAATTTTAGGTCATCTTTGTTAGCTAATATTTGTATTGTGGTTTACAAATTGCAGGGCACGAACACCTATTCACCCCTTAGCCTCTGGAAACAAAACAGTTCGCCCGAAATGGCAGTTCCTTCCAACGGAGTAATATTAGTCTTTTCGATATCCGACAGTTCATTTAGCTTCATAATTCCGCTCGAAAGTGACTATGAACTCTTATGATTGTTGTTTCTTTTTCTCCAGTTTCTCAAAGTTTATGAGTGGATGTAGAAACAAGTCACAGTCCCCAAATTTATCAGCACCATTCAGCTTTAGGACAGAAGAAAGAGCAGCAAGAAGAAAGGTGAGCAAAAACATATTTGATTGATAGGTGTTTTATCCAAAAAAAATCCATGTATATGTCATTGTCTTATACCTTTTATTTGCAGAAATTGGAAGAGAAATTCAATGTCGATCAGGCGCAAAAAGTGCAAATGCAATCAACACTCAAGGTATATCTATCATTGCTGTTTGTAATTCAGAATACCTAAGATTGTAGGAATTCATTGCTCTAATCATGCACAAAGAAGTGTTTTAGCAAAACCATACACAACCACAAGATTCTGGAATTGAAACTAAGAAATGCTAAAATTGTAATAGAACTTACTTTCCATTCAACTTCTTCAAGTCTCATTTCATAATAATTAGGAAAATTTGTAGAGTCTTGTTACATTTACATTTGCTTCCTACTTAATGCAGGAAAAGGCAGAAACAGAACTTAAAAAATTACGCCAAAACCTCTGCTTCAAGGCTAGGCCACTACCTGAGTTTTATAAAGAAAGAGGAGAAGCATCAAAGAAGGTGATGGCAAAGGTACTATTCTCATATTTATACAGTTGCAAACTCCTAATACAAGTTGAGACATAATTTACAAAGCCATTGCTTACTCTATACGGGAAGTGACAAGTTTGATACCTCCCTTAACTTGTAGTTGTTAAAAGTGACAATTTTGGTATCTCTGTACTGTTCGCAGGTCCAACTGAGGCGTGCGGAATCACCAAAACCAACTCCGAGCAGAGTACAATGTATTTCTCAGCTTCCAAAGAAGTCTTCAATGAGAAATACTAGTGAAACCAAGCAAGTTACAGGAAAGAAGAGCGAAAATCCGAACTCTCTAGCTTCAAGACTCAAAGCTGCTCATGAGAATACTTCTCCTAATATTCAACACTGTTGGAGGAGAATGAATGTTTAGAGTTGAGTTTGAAATGCCAAAATTTCATCTTTTGGCTGAGGAGATGGATTTGGTCACCAAAAATCATAGGCATTCATGTTTGTAATTAGTGTGGTACAAGTAATTTGTACCACGCAAAGATTTCAATGTAATCTAATCTACTTTTTTTGAAGGATGAAATTGAATTTTACTTCACTGGTATTTAAATAAAACTAACTTTGCGGCCAATTTTTTTTTCAATTAACGTCACTAAATTCGGAAAAGATAAATAAAGAAAATAATTTTTATTTATTTTATAAAGGTTAGTACAGAAAAAAAGAAACAACAACCACAACCATATCTTATAGACAAATTTATAAGATATATAGAATAAAAAACAATTAGAAAAAACCAATTCAACTCTCACAACTCCGCCACCAAACACCAACCTTCTTCCTCTCCTTCAACTTGGTCCAACACAAACCCAACATCACAAAAACCCGAATTATCGTCATCAACAAATTCTTGAACACCAACATCAAATTCTTCATCTCCATCTTCATCATCGTAATAATCGTAACTTTCGTGCTCGTCGCGGGTTTCACTAGCCAAATGGCGCAACATTCCCGTGGCAGAAAGCCCATTAAGATTATTAAGCTCATTATTCCGACCATCCACGACACGCCAAGTCATGAGCCTGTGATTGGACACAACATCATATGACCTTAATCTTTGGCCCCCTTTGGTCTTGTCCTTGGACTTGCAGCAAGGGTGTAAGTGACACCCGGTGCACCGTGGCTTGCCGCACTTGCCGGTGAACTTGGAATGGTTGGTGGGTTTGGGCTGGACTTTGGTGAAAAGCCCAGCTGTTGTTGGTGTATCAAACTTGTTGATGCATCTTCTTGACTGATCTGGCCTAGGGTTCCACAGCGATGGCAAGATCTTGTAGGACCTAACCATTCCATGTTGGCGTCCTTCTCTCTTCATCTTTGTGTTCTTGATTGTAGACTAAAAATTGAAATTGAGAAAAAAAGGTTGTTTTTGGTTTGGTATTTATAATTTTTGATTTTGGAGAAGAAATGTCTTGGAGAGCAAGGTGTGTATTTAATTGATTATAGATGATAAGAACGTGTGGACCAAGGGAAAGTCGGTTTGGACAGCAAATTTTTAACAATTTTTTTGCTAAATATTAAAAACTTAAATAAACAATTTAAAAAAAAAAACTGAAAGATTGTTAAGAATTTGCCAATGGAGCTTTCTAGATTGTGATTTCATATTCTTTAATGAATTAAAAGGGCGTCAATTTTTATCATTGGGATATATATTTTGGATAGATTCCGTAGAGGTTCACTTATTAATTTACCTCATCACGATTATTTGTTTGATTAATTAATTTTTATTTTTTTATATAACCGGCGGTAAAATTTGAATCTGTGTCTGAATTTCTGCTGGTATTTTTCTCACTCAGGCTTTGGTGATATTTTTTTTTTTTTTTTTTTTTTTGAAAAGGAGAAAACAATTAGAATTAATTTGTCTAACAATAACAAAAAGGAGAAAACCAATAGATATTTCATGTCATTCTCTTCTTATAATAAAAAAGAAAATGTATATTACTGCTTCATGCCTATTGCGCTTTATCTTTTAGCCTTTTTTGCAAAAGCCAAAGTTTGAGGACCATTTTGGTATTTTTTTTTTCCTTCAAGCTGCATGTGACTTTTTCAGCTTGGGCATCAAGCTAGGACTCTTTTCATTGTTTGCAGACCAAGTTATGAGTAAGTTTTATCCACAATAATTGAATCAAGGAAACAATCAAACACCAAATTGACATTGAATACCTAGTTGTCACAATTTTGAATTATACAATGAACAGCCTTTTTTCTTCTAGCAATTTCAATGCGAAAATCGGATGGATGTTTCTTTGTGGTACAACAAGCATATATTTAAGAAGGCTGGTGAACTTTTCAGACCAGTTTTGCACATTTTCTTCCTACAACACCACAGTACACAAGTTCCACCTCTTTATACAGTTTCTGGCTGCACTTCATGACTAGAATTGAGGAGGGGTCCTGGTCCTGATCCATCATCGTCGAGTTTGGGATAGACTACTCGTTTCTTGGCAGGATACAAGATGTAATGTTGGGTTATGAAAAGCAGGTACCTGCGGAAATGTCTCAATGTTAAACCAATTTGCAGAAAATAAACAGAAAGATGCTAGGAAACAAAGAATATGACACGAAAACATGCACATTGGTAGCGTACCAGAAAGCTATTGCATGAGATTGATTACTATCAGAAACAAAACAGTGAAGTCCTAAATGGCTAAAACATGCATACCAACGAGATCATCGTCTTCCCAATGTTGCCATAAAAGTTTACCCATGAATCTGCAGAAAACAATGACATTAAATTTCTGAATGATGGATTAGTGGGCATGGTGAGACGATTCTGGTAAAAAAAAAGGATAGCATACTTTGATCAATAGATTGTACAGCCATTTGGGCATAGTTTGTCACCCCTCCAACAAAATCAAGTAAAATGTTTCCAATGCTGAAGCCGTCTGTGCTCTTTCGCATGAAGTTGAACACTGCCTGTATCACAGAACAATCAAATAGATGGCAGATAACATTTAGGAATCATGTCTCGATATGCAGCACGGTCTTAGTCTATGACTAGACGGACTTCTTAGTGCCTGTTTGGGAAACAGGTTTGGGTTGCAGAAGTTGGTTTCAAAACCAAAAAATTGGGTTGGGCTGTTTGGTGAACTCCTTTTCAAACCAAGCTTCCCAAGAAGCTTGAGTTCAAAACCAAGAAAAACCTTGGTTTTTAGAAGGAGCAAATTGCTCCAGCACAAAACCAATGGTTTTGAGTAGAGGACGGGAAGTTGCTCTTATATTTTTTTGGACAAAAATATTGAGGGTATTCCTTCATAATTACAAGTATACCAGGTATAAATAAACCAAAAAATAGCCATCCTCCTCATTCTCTTTCGTCAAACGAGCTCTCCAACCCGCACTCCCTCTTCTTCAAATCGATTTCTTCTTCGTTTTCCACCCAAATCGTATCCAAATTCTCTCAAAATTTTACCTATTAATCCTTACATCTATACAAACAAAACCCATTAATCAATTTCACAAATCATCCGCCAAATCTGCCCAAAATGGAAAATCCCACCACTCAGTTTTGATTTTAGGTTTTGGGTTTGGTAGGGGTGGTCGGCTTGGTCTCGGTCTCGTCTGTTCCTCCTTTTCCAGATTGATGATCAGTACCTCCTTCCACTTGATCTTGCCTTACTCTAACTGACGCAATTGGAGAGCAGGACACGGCAAGTACCTCCCAAATCTTTTTTTTTATATTACTGTTTAGGGTAACTGCTATTATCTTTTCTACTAGTTCTGTTGTTTCCTCTTGAAGTGGAAATTCTATATGTTTTAGATGCCCATAACATTGTTATATTTTTTGTCCATTGATACTGAATCAGAATGTGTGATAACTGATTTTTATCCATCTCTTTATTAAAAAAGTTTACTTGTCTTGTGATGTATGTTTATTATATGTGTTGAACTTGCACATTATTGCTTATGAGTGCAACAGCCTTTATCTATTTCTTTATATTAAGTTCAACCTAGCTCTTGGAAAAGAAGAAGAATCCAATTTTAGTCGGCAATTAGATGTCATTATAGAGTAGTGTGTGTGCACTAGGGTTGGGATAATTCTCTTACTGCTACTATGGACTACCCTCACTATATCATACTTGTAGTGTGGAATATTAGTATTATTACTATTAATGTTCTTCTTTTTGTGTTATATTTTATAGTTTTTGGTATACAGTGAGGTCTATGGAGCATTGTTGGAGATTTCAATTCTGATTTATTTTAAAGTTGTTCATTTTTTATCTGCTAATTTCATGTTTATTTGATTTCCCTTTTTCTTTTCTTAATTTAATTATCCAATTTCAAAAACAAGAATTTCTTCAGCACAAGGAAAGGAAAAGGAATGGAGTTTAAAAAAAGAAACTTTCATGTATATGCTAATCAAAATATGTTTTCATGTGATTGTTGTTGTTAGTTGGTTGGTAATTGTCATTCCATAAAAATAGAAACTAAAATCCCCATAGGAAACAGAAAATGTGTCATGCGATTTCATTTTCTGGAATTTCAGTCGTGGATTTCACTTTACCTCTTGCTTGTTCTGCAGATTTTTAGTTTCTGTTTGATGTTCAGGTGTTTTATGTTATACTAGGTCAGCAAGATGCAATTTTTAGTTTCCTTTCAAGTCCTTTCCTTGAAGATTTTGGTTGATTAATATATGATAGATGATCATTTTTACTTTAGATGACAACCCAAGGAACTGGAATTAGAGTACCCAAGGCTGTTTGGCACAAGAGTACAGTGCATACATATTGTGATATTTGCATTCGAGCTATTGAAAAGTCGTTTAGGCCACACACTCATTTTAGCAAACAAGGGTGGGACTTTATTGTCAAGGAGTTTGGTAAAGAAACATGATTTAAGTATGGGCAAAAACAACTTAAAAACAAATGGGATGCATTAAAAAAGGATTATAAATTATGGAAAGATTTGATGCGTAATGAGACGGGGTTAGGATGGGATACAGAGAAAAATACTATTGGTGCAGATGATGCTTGGTGAGAAGAAAAAATCAAGGTTAGTTTATGATTTTTTAATTTAGTTTACTCTATCTTTTTTTCATTTTTATTACATTATTGTTGAATGATGGATTATTTTGTATCTCTTTTGATATGTAGGTGAACCCGAGTTTTGGTAATTTCAGATTCAGTGGAATTGAACCTCAACTAGAAGATAAACTAGAGTTGATGTTTTTCACCATTGTAGCTACCGGAGAATTTGCGATGTCACCCGGATGCAATGTGAATGTTACCCCTCGGGAGGAGCAAGATGATGTTGAAGGTCGCGGTAATTCAGCAGAGGGGATTCCAATTACAGATAATTTCGATGTGATGTTTGAGGGTGGAAGTCCTGAACCGGGATTGACAAGTAATAAGAGGACAAATGTTGAAGTAGGGGGGATTGACAAGTTAAGCATGCGTGTCAAGAGAGGGAATAGACGATCAGGGGGTGCAGCAATACTAGCTAAACACATTGAAACATTGGTTGGTGCGGTGTCCGCTAGGAGTTCATCGGTGACCTCTACAGTTGCTGAACCTGAAGTACCTTCCCTACGAGCTACTATGGCTGACATAAAAACCATCCCAGGGATTGATATCAACAGTGACCTATTTATGTTTGCGACTGAATTTATGGAAGAAAAAGCAAAGAGAGAGGTCTATCTTGAGCTCGAATCACCAGAACACAAGTTGAACTGGCTGACGTATCATTTCATCCACAAAGGGCCGAATAAGAAAATATAGTTGACTGAGGTATCATATAATAACACCTTAGTTTGCTCTTCCACAACTTCTGCTATTTTGCCGATAGTTATTCTTTTACTGATTATACTTCCAAGGTTTGGCACAGATACATCCCTGTCAAGCTTGTTACCAGGAGCAAGAAGCAACTAGAGCTTGGCGGTTGCTGTTTTGCTTTGTTCTGGGTTGTTCCTGCTGTTGTTGCTCTGTTTTAGCTTCAGTTTTTCCTTTTGTTTCTTTGCATAGCTTGCCCAGTCTGTTGGTTGTTCCTGCTGTTGTTGCTCTGTTTTAGCTTCAGTTTTTCCTTTTCGGTTTCTGTACTTTGGTTTGAACTCCTGTCATTGGAGATCTTTCTTAGTTAAGCTGGGGGCAGAAAACGTTTATGTTGTTAGATTTATAAGCATTCTCAAGAACATTGTACTCTCTTTAATTCACAGCAGTTCCTTTTCTGAGTTGAATTTATAGCAATTAGGAAATGCATGCTCTCATAGTTGAATCATGCATTTGGTCTTTTGGTGCCGAATTGAGTCTTTGTTTCCAAATTTCTTGGACAGGACTTCACATCGTCATTGAATTGTGCTTTTTATTGCCTTGATTGTAATAACAGCATAAAAATTCACAAATATTAATTTATTGCCCAACCACTTACATTTAATTGTTGTCCTATTACTGGCCTATAAAAAAGCCAAGCCATGCTCAGCTACAATATTCAAGCAAAGTTTCTATTTATGCCCAACCACTTACATTTAATAGAACTCTCTTACTGATATTAATTTATTGCCCAACCACTTACATTTAATTGTTGTCCTATTACTGGCCTATAAAAAAGCCAAGCCATGCTCAGCTGCAATATTCAAGCAAAGTTTCTATTTATGCCCAACCACTTCACACTCTCTCGGCAGCAATCCTATACATACATGTAATAGCAGCCAATTTCACACTCTCTCGACAGCAATCCAAGCAAAGTCAGTATTCTATTTAGTTTTCAATTCAATTCATTTAATTTCTGTCTTCAATTAATTAATTGGTTGTCTTAATTAATTAATTTCTGTCTTCAATTAATTAATTGGTTGTCTTAATTAATTAATTGGTTGTCTTAATTAATTAATTTCTGTCTTCAATTAATTAATTGGTTGTCTTAATTAATTTTTTACTTTCCTTGCTTTCGTATGCTTATGAAGGTTTAATTATTTTTTCGTAGCAAATGGATAACGAACATGATATGTCCGTAGCAAATGATGAAGACTTTTGGTATTTAATGTCTGCTACGACTTCATGTATCACTTCGTATTATTTCAATTACTTGTACAAAAACCGTGTATGACATCATACCAAACAGGAATGAAATGGTTAACTGAGGTATTGTCTGGGAGAGATTTACGGTCTATCAATATGTTCAGGATGGATAAAGATACAGTACCACAACTAGTTAGCACATTACAATCATCGTGCCAATTGGAGTCATCACGAAAAATGTCCGTTCTTGAGAAAGTGTGTATGTTTTTATATACTATCGCCTTAGGTGCTTCAAATAGACACGTTAGTGAACGATTTCAACACTCTACTGAAACAGTTAGTAGAGTTTTTAATGAAGTATTAGATGTTGTGTGGTCGATATCAGATCACATCATTCGTCCTGGAGATTTTACAAGTGTCCCGCCACAAATTTTGAATGATACAAGATATATGCCATATTTTAAGGTATGGTAAAAATTTATTTTCATTTCAATTTTACTTTTATATATATGTTATGCATATTTAATACAACTAACACTTGATTACAATTTATTTTAGGATTGTATTGGCACCATAGATGGAACACATGTTCCTGCTTGTGTCGCTCCAGCAGATCAAATTAGATACATTGGAAGAAAAGGTATCCCGACGCAAAATATCATGGCAGCATGTAGTTTTGACATGCAATTCATTTATGCGTGCGCAGGATGGGAAGGCACAACCCATGATACTCGCATTTTCAATTATGTAGGCAACAATCCAGAATGGAAATTCCCTCAACCACCTCTAGGTTACAAAAAAGAATTTCCTTCCCTAATTTTTTTTGCTTCGTTTATACCTTTTTTTTTGTTTTGTTATTTGAGATAACGTTAATTTATTTATGATAATAGGTAAGTATTACGTGGTAGATGCTGGATATCCTGACGTTAATGGCTATTTGAAACCTTACAAGAGTACAAGGTATCACTTACTTGATTTTCAACGAGGGCAACCACCAAGGGGTCGTAAGGAAACCTTTAATCGGTCACATTCTTCATTACGATGCTGTATAGAACGAACTTTTGGAGTGTGGAAGAGAAGGTGGAAAAT
This sequence comes from Viola odorata, assembly GCA_963691705.1. Classification (NCBI taxonomy): domain Eukaryota; kingdom Viridiplantae; phylum Streptophyta; class Magnoliopsida; order Malpighiales; family Violaceae; genus Viola; species Viola odorata. The sequence goes on along the minus strand of OY829544.1, from coordinate 25,038,949 downwards.
ATTACGTGACATGCCTTCGTATCCATTTCCAACGCAAGTTAAAATTGTAATATCTTCTATGGTTTTGCACAATTTTATACGAAGGAAATCTTTAAATGATCCTGCTTTTACTGCATTGGATGAAAATCCTGATTTTGTGTCGGATGATATTTTCCCCGATACGGAGGGAGTTTCACAAGATGCGATGCATATGAGTGAAGGAAGTATGCAAAGTGAAGGAAATAATAATGAAATGTTACCCATGAATGTAGTTCGTGATTCAATAGCTAATAGTTTAATGATGAATAGGTAATTGTGATTTATATATGTAAAACTTTAAAATAGTTTTCAATATTTATTAGTTTCTTTCTTAAACTAATGAAGTTTGATTTAATGTTATAAATAAAATGGTAAATATTGTAATGTTACTTACCAACTTTTATGTTTATTTGAATAATATGATAGAGTCAAAGTAGAAATTCATATGCTACATTAATTTCTAAAAAAATTAAAAAAATATTATTGAGGAATTCGCATAAAAAAAGTAACTCAATATGTAATAGATTAATGATCAATAGATAATTGTGATTTTATATATGTAAAATTTTAAAATAGTGTTCAATATTTAACTTTATTTAATAAAATGTTAATTATTTGTTTAAAGAAATAGATTGATTTAAATAATCTTTATATATACTAAAAAATATTAATTTTAATATTTGAAACAAATTGTGTCTTTTATAGTTAAAAGGTTAAAATTGGACCTTTTAGAAAATTATAGTTAAATTATTTGTTTAGAAAAAATATTGAATTAAATAATGTAAATAAATAATACTAAAAATGACTGATGGCTTTTATAGTCATTTTACACTCAAACCATAGTTTTAAAAGCAGTATTTACCAAACACCAAAAACAACTTCTCGTTTCCCACAACACTTTTAAGAAATGTTTACCAAACAGGCACACTAGCTTTCCCAGAAGTGCTTTTCCCACAACACTTTTCGGAGTAGAACCGGAACGCCAAACAGGCCCAATCAATTTACCATAACTATCAAGCTACAACACTTTTTGGCGCAAAAATAAAATAAAATAAATAAGTTATACTGAAAATGAATTGATTTCGGTTAATATACTCGGTTGTGGGATATTTTTGTTGATATAAAATTTAACTATTTTATACAAATTGGAAGAATACAACCGAGTGAAAAAAGAAAACAATACCTATATTTGACTCCCGGCTATTTTTCTTTAAGACCCGGACAAGCATTTGGTTTGTATAGCTATTATGAAGGTATTTTTGGTTTGGTTTTGGATACCAACATGAGATATGAAATCAGATTCTCAACAATGAGTCACACAACTATGCAGCTATAAAGCTAAATCGCTTTATTAATATTTTTTTTAAAAAAAACAAGAAAAAGAAAAAAGGAATTAGATTAGACCCAAGATGGAGCTCCACTTACTTGTATAATGTTACTTCTCAGCTTTTCTCTCATGGGCGTCTTCTTGACACCTAATTTGCAATTAAGACGGATTTCCCCCCCTTTTCCCTAGTTAGGAGACGTCTCATGAAAATAAATATTTTTAGATATTCCGTATATAATTTCTTTACTTTTAATCTAAAGAAAAAAAAAATAACAAGCGCTTAACTCATCCGCGAGAAAAAAACTCACGTGTTATTTTTTAAGAGATTAAGATGAATACGAAAGAAGGAAAAGGAAACCAAACATAAAACAAAATAAGCTAAATTTGTCAATTTATTAACAATTGAGTTTATTGGTGAAAAATATGCACCATCTAAATGAACCAATAAAGATAAAGGTGTCCCATAATCACTCAAAAGGACACGAACCATGCTTTTGTTATACACGAAGAATAATCTTCCCCACCCTCTCGCCCATGTAAACTCAAATTTTGTATATAATATTAATTTAAAGCAATACTTTTTTTCAAAAATAAATAAATTAAAGCAATACTTCATCATAAATGTAAATAAAAATTAAGTAAAATACATTTTAATTTTCACCACGCTCGTCATTCAAATCTGTATTGAGATTAATAATTAATTAGGCTAAACGACAAAAATAGTCCCCAAGTTAGTAAGAACTTTTTTTTACAAATTACTATATTTGTTCAAATAGTTTTTGAGCCCAGACCCAATTTTCTTCATCCGCTACGGGCTTTATTCAAGCCCATAAAAAGTCTTAAGGTTGACCCGGCCCAGGTAATATTTTCAATCTTCTTTCAGAACGTGGAACAAACTCATTAACTAGCAACTCGAGAGGCCAACTCACTAACTCAGGCATCCTTATTCCTTAGTCTTGTTTCATCGTTTTCATCGTGTTTTTGGACGTAAGAGGGTCTCTTCATGAAGGGCTTCTGGAGAAATATAAGTGTATGAGTCTTTGAATTTTTTTAATCTTTGCTGAGTGGGTTTTGTATTTGCTGGTGATGATGGAGATGGTGTTTTTGACTGCAGAGGCTTGGAGGTGTTAGAGGTTACGCGGCGTCGTTTAACAGATCACGGCTGCAGCTTGACGGAGTAAAGGACGTAATCGCTGTAGCTTCTGGTAAAGGTGGCGTTGGCAAGTCCACCACCGCTGGTACTCACTTGAGATTATGGGTTTTGTCAGACAGGTTACTTTTGAGTTTTCTGTATAATTCTGGCACTTGGTTTTTATCTTTTCAATTTGTTATTCTGGTCTTATTGGGTATGTTTGGAGGCGGAGATGATGATTTGGGATTTTAAGGTTAATGAGCGGAGATGATGACTGCTGTCTTTCACTTCTGCCCTTTTATTAGCGCTTGTATGTTCAATTTGTGAAATGCCGCACTTTCAGTTTTCAGTAATCAAGTTTGAATTTGGAAATGTTTGCATGGCCATGGCAAAATGATGTTTTCTGAGAAGGTTTTGTGGAGGATTAGGAACTAACTGGATTTTAAATTCCTCAAACTAAAAAAAATGAGTTCTGCCTATCAAAATTGATACAAGTAATTTATGTCTCAACTTTTTGTAAAAAATGATTATGTATACGCCATTGATGTTTTAACGTGCTGGTTAATTTACAGTTAATTTGGCTGTTGCTCTTGCAAACAAGTGCCAACTGAAGGTGGGCTTGCTTGATGCTGATATCTATGGACCCTCTATTCCTACAATGATGAATATCGACAGAAAGCCGGATATTACTGAAGGTAAATTTCAAATTTTCTTAGGTGCTCTGGATTGCATTTGCTATATTAAATGAGGTGTTCTAAAATTAATAGCAATGGTTCAATCTGTGTAAGTATCACATAAATGCATCAATCTAGACTTGAATGTAAGCAATTTCCTTCTTGTTTCCTCTCTTGCAGATAAAAAGATGATTCCAATTGAAAACTATGGAGTTAAGTGCATGTCAATAGGCTTTCTTGTTGAAAAGGATGCTCCTATTGTATGGAGAGGTCCTATGGTATGCACTCCATTTATTGATCCTGTATCATTTTCAGTTCATCTTTCCAGTTGAATATAGTCTGGTAGTAACTTGTTACAGTTTGTTGCTAACTCTTATCATATGACACTTCTTTCTTTCTTTTACTTAACATGTAGTGCTAACATCGATAACAACATAAATCAGTAGAATCTTATTTCTTTTACCCGTTTCATTAATTTACAATGTTTTTCCTCTTTCGAGAAATGATGAGTTCTCCTTCTAGGTGATGAATGCCCTTCAGAAATTGACAAGGGGAGTTGAATGGGGTAATCTAGACATACTTGTTGTGGATATGCCCCCTGGTACTGGAGATACCCAGATAACCATTACACAAAATCTGCAATTATCAGGTGCGTGAATATTATGAACTATCGTGCTTGACCTCATATTTTCTGTTCGACTTAATGTGTTATCAAATTCAGATGATGTTCCCACAATCTTTGATTTTGGCCAAGAGTAAAGAGAGAGATATAAAGAATTTGATCTAATCATTAAGTGTTTTCCTGACTTAACTATCACAATGATGGTATACTGTCATGCTTACTGGACTTCTATCTCAATGCTTATACTGACATTTATTGGTAATACTTACCTGATATTTACTAGCTTTCTGTTTATGATTCCGTGACTAGGAAGAGTTAGCATGTTGTTTTCTCCTTGCTTTCATACTAAGAAGAGAAGTTCTGATGATTACATATAAACTTTTATCATTTTATTCAATCATTCTCAAATAAGCACCAACCCTGGTGAGGCATAGAAGGACAGCTTTTCCTTATGTTATTACCAGTAATTTTACTCCAGTTGGTTACCTATGTTTGGTTTCTAATCGTTGCTGGTTTCTTGGCAGGTGCAGTGATTGTTTCTACTCCACAAGATGTTGCATTAATTGATGCTCGCAGAGGAGTTAAAATGTTCTCTAAAGTTGAAGTTCCAGTATGATATTTCTTTTGCCATCTTCCAAACATTTCAGCCACTGATGTCAGTGTATATTAGGGAGATTGTGCGGGATAGACATAAAAGCTTGATTTGTATTGTGACATGACAGATAACTTATACATGACTATAACTTTTACACAGCCTTGTATATATTTTATATTGCATGTACATATGACATGGAATCAATTTATGGCTTTGTGGGCAAAATCATAGAGCATTAGTTCATCTGTACCTAGCAAGCATATGGTTGCACTGTATAATATATTGCTCATCATGTATGTTTTTCTATGTTGTGTACATACTAATATCCTTACAGAAACTTTATTACAAAATGAGTTTAAAATTTCAATTATTTTTTCATACGTTAGCTGCTAGTAAAATTTCAATTGAACCCTCTGGTTGCTTTTTTCAGATTTTGGGATTCGTTGAGAACATGAGCTGCTTTAAGTGCCCGCATTGTGGAGAGCCATCATTCATTTTTGGGGACGGGGGAACTCGAAAGACGGCCGATTCGATGGGTTACAGTTTTATTGGTGAGGTATGCTAATTATTTTGGACCTCCTGGTGTCCATAGAGTGATACTTCCATGATTTGTTGCCAAGTTGGACTTCTATTTTTCTCGAGGCCAAACATGTCTTTGCTACATTCTAAGCTGGCTTATGTTTTGATATGCACTCTAACATATTTCTATTCATGAATGAATGCAATTGGATTATGGAGCTGATTGTGCATATTGATTACTGATTAGCATGATTACGTATTTCAGATACCATTGGAACTTGGGGTGAGGATAGGTTCTGATGAAGGCGTGCCCATTGTGATATCTGCTCCTGATTCTGTAGTTTCCAAAGCCTATAATGATGCTGCACTGAATGTTTTTGAAAAACTTAAGCAATTGGCAAAGGAACAACCTATGCGTCCAGAGATTAATCTGTGAGATTGTGCTGCTAGGTAAGATCTTGATTACAGCATGTTAACGTATGTGCGCCGTCATCGGTGCTAACAACCTCTGTATAGGATGCTGACATGCTTATGTAGACATTAATAACACCAACCAGTTCCTTTTCGTTTTCACTGCCGAGGGAGAGAGATTGATGTACACTATGAATTAAGAGTTCATCTGTTAGGGGATCAATTTGATCAAACTCGGTATAGAACAGCCGGGATGATTTAGCTGTAGATCTGGGCATCTGGTCAGCTGCAGATCGTTACAGGTAATACTTCAACCTATTGTAACTGTGAAAAACACTGGATGCTTGCGTATCTATCAACATTTTGTTATGTTCTCCTACCTTGCCCGGCCTGCCAAGTTCTTCCTTTTCAGTCCAGGTGTTGAGAATTGAATTATTTTCATATTGGGTCAAAAATAATACTGCTACATGAATTCCTTTTTTCATTTACCAATTGAATACTCGATTGAGTTCTATTTTCATATCGTCTTTGGATCTTGAAGGCGTATATTGTCATTGCAATAGAGGAAACTGGAGTGAGTATCTTACCTAGAGTCTCTGAATGCGGATGAATTCTTTTCCAATCCAAAATCTTATCCAATGTCCTTGTTTATTTATTTATTTTGTGAACAAATATATTCATGGTATTATATAACTTTAAATGGTTTTGATCAATGTTTTAAAAAGTGGACCGACTTGATGGTCGGACCGGTGAACCGGTGACTTGAGTAGGATTCTGGGTCGGTTCAGCTATCTGACCGGAAAAAATCGACCGAACCGGTTGGTTTTTATAAAACCGGTGACCTGGCCGGCCTGCTATCAAACCGGCTGGTTCAATGCTAGCGATGATACGACGTCGTTTTGCTTCAACGCCAGAGCACGGATCGGCGGATCCGACAGATCCGATCCAACTTAAATCGCCAAACAACCAAACCCAAACCACCACTACTTAACCGCATCAAAGCCGAACCAACAACCCAGCCGCGCCAACCACCTCACCACAAAACCAAATCCCAACCCCGCGCCAACTACCTCGCTGCAAAACCAAAACCAAACCCAGCCATAACCACACATCACCTCAAAACAACCATTTCGCCCCTCATCCACCCAATCCAAACCAGTAAAGAAAAGAAGAGAGAAATAAAGAAAGAAAACAGCGAAGAGAGGGTTGCGGGCCTTGGCTAGAAAAATGGAAAAAAAAGATGAGTGAAAGAAAATGAAGAGAAAAGGAGAGGGAAGGGGTCGGTGATAAGGCCCAAGTTCCTCAAGAGAAGATGAAGGCGCCGATAAAGAGCAATGGATCTAGTCCTCGCGCACGGATGGTTACCTTGAAGGTTCGGATGGATGATGAACATTTTTATGGGCGAATGGAGTATGGAAATGCAGCGGAAATGAAGGGTGTTTAGAGGAGTATAGATGATAAACTGAAATGGAACTTAGATCCGAGAAAACCCTCTTGATAACAAGATCAAGCAACCTTTCTATACAAAACTAAGGATCTCTTTCCAATAAATTAACCCACTTAAATGGAAGCTTAAGGGGTTTGATTACAAGGAAAAGATGAAGGATAAATAATGGTTTTTCAGCCACTAAGGACCCCGGTTACCAAGAACCAAATTACCTAGCTAAAGGTGCGACTTAAGAGAGATAAAATCATCAAAATCAAAAGCAACCTAAAAATGAAGTTAAGGCCTTCAATATATAGGCCAAGTAAATACAAGGATAAAATGACCCATAACACCCTTGGACAAAGGGACTAGAGACGCTTGGCCACGGGTCAGGCCAAGGGCTTGGACGCTGGCTCGGACGCGGGCTCGACCACGTGCTCGGGTACGGGTTCGTCCAATGGCTCGGACGCGGGCTCGGACACGGCGCGCGAGATAGCTCGGGCACGGTCGTGTGACAGGACCCGAGCACGGTTGTGCGACAGGACCCCGGCACGGTCGTGCGACATGGCTCGGACGCGGGCTCGGCCATGTTCTTGGGTACAAGCTCGACCAATGGCTCGGACACGGCGTACGACATAGCTCGGGTACGGTCGTGTGACAGGGCCCGGGCATGGCCGTGCGACATGGCTCGGGCACGGTTGTGCGACATAGCTCGGGCACGGTCGTGCGACATGGCTCGAGCACGGCCGTGCGACATGGCTCGGGCACGGTCGTGTGACAGGGCTCGGGTATGGCCGTGCGACATGGCTTGAGCACGGTCGTGTGACAGGGCTCGGGCGTACGCTGGCAAGGTAAGGCACGGACGTGCGAAGGCAAGGCTAGACTCAAACGCTCGGGCGCAAGGCTGGGCTCAGGAGCACGCTGCCAAGGCAAGGCACGAACGTGCGAAGGCAAGGCTAGACTTGGGCGCAAGGCTAGGCTCAGACGCCCGCTGCCAAGGCAAGGTACAGACGTGCGAAGGCAAGGCCGAAGGCCGAGGTGCGGTCGATGGTAAGGCCAAAGGCCGAGGTGCGGGAGATGGCAATGCCGAAGGCCAAGGTGCGGGCGTAGGTAATGCCGAAGGTCGAGGTGCGGTCGATGGCAAGGCCGAAGGCCGAGGTGCGAGTGATGGCAAGGCTGAAGGCCGAGGTGCGGCCGATGGCAAGGAAAGGGTCGGCCACGCGGGCGCAAGACTGGGCTCAGGCGCACGCTACCAAGGCAAGGCACGGACGTGCGAGGTCAAGGCTAGGCTCGGGGGCGCGGGCACAAGGTTGGGCTCAGGCGCACGCTGCCAAAGCAAGGCACGGACGTGCGAAGGCAAGGCATGGCTCGGGTGCGCGGGCACGCGAGGGAGTGCGATGTCAAGGCAGGACACGGACGTGCCATAGCTGTGCTCGGTCACGCGAGGGCGTGCGATGGCCATGACGTCATGGCTGGATGCGGGCCCGCGAGGGTGTGCGATGGCCATGTGGGGCATGGGTGTGCGAGGGCATGGCGAGAGTGCGGGTGCGCGAGGACAAGGCGAGGGTGCGGGCGCTCGAGGATAAAGCGAGGGCGCGGGCGCTCGAGGACAAGGCGAGGGCGCGGGCACTCGAGGGTAAGGCGAGGCGACTAAGGTCGGGCTTCTCGTGGGCCTTTGAAGGTTGGTGAGCTGGCTCGTATCATCCCCTCCAACTATGAGGAGATTCGTCTTCGAATCTAGGAGCTCTATCCCTTGCTCGGCCATACGGGTCAAGGAAAGCTCTCGGCTAGTGCCAACACACGGAGTCCCAAAAATACATATCCCGGAAAATATAGGCCAAGGTGGAGGCCGCTCGTGGGCAAGGCATGTAGGGGCGGACGAAAAAAATCCAAGGACACCCAGGGCTCGGCCAAGATGGGGAATGGTGGTGGTGCGGGCCAAGTGAGGATCACTAGACATGAAAGCGGACGTGTGGGCACTATGACTCACCAAAGGAGTAACGGGAGAAGATCGGGTGAAGTGAGGGACCATGAAACCACTAGGAGGTGCCAAAAAAGGAAGGAGCGGGTGCGGCCAAGAGGCTCAAATCCAAGTAGAAATGGATCCTCAAAGCTATTCGTCGGCACACTCGGCATGATGGAGAAAGAACTACCCGAGGACTGAAACTTGCGCTACAACGCAAGGCAATGAACGGCTGCCCCGTGGCAATCTGAAGAGAAAAGCCGTTTTGCCGTGCTAGTGACATCTGACGGTAACTCAACCCTCACAAACTCCAAGACTCGTCCATGGCGGGGAATGGGAATGACGCGGTCTAGGTGCGGGCCCAAAGTAGTAGACGGGTAGGTGTGGGCACTACGGATGGGCAAAGGAGCGGTGGAAGGGACATAGGATCCATGCGAGACCGAGAGACCAAGTGAAGGTGTCAAGATCGGAATGAAGGGCGCGCGGTCCACATACCTAAAACCAAGGAGGAAAGGATCCACCAAGTCATGTGGGGGCACACTCGGCATGATCGAAAACTCACTACCAAAGGATCGCAAGGTGCGCTGCCGTGCTAGGCCAAGGAGGGCTTTCGCGTGGCTGCCCGAAGGGACCTCGAGGGACTCATCCCAAATGGGTGGCAACCCAAAGTCCACCACAACATCCTCAAGAAGCGGTTATGGCTCGGCTGAATCAACACTAGAAGGTATGCTCCTATCACTCTCCAACTGTAAACCATCCAAAGGAGCACTCAAAACCACCAAATCCGAAGTCCCAATAAGCTCCAAATCAACACTATCCGAGAGGAGCTCAAGGAAGTCCTCATCCAATGGAGTCAAGTCTCCCAAAGTAGCACTCGAATCCACCAAATCCGAAGTCACCACCATCCGAGAAGAGCTCAAGTAACTCCTCATCCAATGGCGTCAACTCTCCTAAAGTAACACTCGTCCGAAACACCAATAAGCTCATCTCCCGAAGTCACAAACTCCTCAATAACACCCGGAGTCACTAATGCACTAAGGTCCGCATGTGACGGGTCCTCGTTAGGCTTAAATACGGGAGGAGTAGAAGGCTCAAATGTAGGCAAAAGGGTGCAAGGATCCCTACCATCTAACCGCTCCCAAGGATGACCCAAGGTAGCTTGAAATGAAGCCCAAGTCATGGAGACCGCTTCATAGGAAGATGGAGGAGGGCGGAATCAACCCGGCGTTGATGGCCACGGACATAAGTATGCGAAGAGGGGCCATGACCAAGGCTTGGATAGGGAGCGGAACCAAGGTCATAGCTAGACGAGGAATGGCTCCCACTACACGACTCATAAAGATCATACCCCAACCGAGAAGAAGAAGTGGCACAAGAGCAGCCATCTAGGCTATCCCTAACATAAGCCCAAGAATCACGCGACGCCTCATGCTCATCGGGACAAGCATCCTTATAACAAGAACTAGCCTCATTCGGTGACTCTAGCTCACCCAAGTAGCTCATGTCAAAACAAGAGGAGAAACAGTCACTAGCCACCTTGGTGCCTTCGGTGCTAGAACAACAAGATTCCTCCTCCCAAGAGGACCCAACATCCTCACAATACGAAGACATAGAAAAATAACCAACAAAAAGAAACAAACACAATTGATAGCTAAAAAGGGTTAGTCCCTCCCTCATGTGTTTCGCTCATGTTTATCACTCTAATAAACTCACACTTTTCTCTCACACTCTTATCTCAATCACAAACCAATCAGCTAGGCTAGCAAGACCCTACGGATCAACTAGAGTTCATGGAAAGCAAGACATCCAAGGTAAGAAAGAAAGTGAAGAGGAAAGCCGAATTAATGCCCAAGACTAATGATCAAATCGGGCACTAATTAGACTTAGATTGGAGTATAATGCGTGGGAAACAAAGAAGAGAAAATACTAACTCAAACCTACACAAGAAGAAGACTCAAGGAGAAACGAAAACAAGGAGCTAGAAGGAAAGGTGAAGAAAAGTCAAAATAGTGATCAAAGAAGAGAACTTAATTTTGATCACTAAATCGACTTAGGGTGGATAGATGTAATGTGGAAACAAGGAAAGTAAAACACTAAGATAAGCTACTCAAGAAAAGACTCAAGGAAAAAGAGAGACGAAAATACAAAGAAAATCAAAACCGAAAGTTTTAAACAACTAAACTTGCAAAACTAAAATCAAACAAAAGCACACCTAATTGTAAACTACTACACTTCTAATGTAATCACACACTAGTAGTCTCTTGCTTTTGACTCAATTGCAATCTATTTGTTTTTTGAATTTGGAACTTGATCACTTTTTTTTTTTTGATCTATGTTTTAGTTCGTCTTTTTTTTTTTTTGCAATGAGTGAAGAGAGCTCACTTGTATGACATGTATTTTGAAAATAAGAAGTGAAAGACAAGTAGTTTTACACTTTGAAATTTTTTCACTAGATGCCAAATATTTGATGAGGTGACACTAGTGATGAGGTGGCTAAATGTGTAAGGTGGCAAGTGAGGTGGTGTGTATGTGGCAAGTGAGGTGGCAAGTGTAAGGATGTAAACCTAGGGCCGGCTATGTGAGGAGAAGTGTGGTGAGCAAGCTGAAATGCTTGGCTCACAATGCATGTAAATACTAGGCTCACAATAGGGGTGATGTGGCCGGCTAGGAGTGGAGCTCAAAATTTGGCACTTAGCTAAGCAACAAGCAAGTCCACATGACTCTCATGGCCACCATAGGAAGCTCCAATAACAGACAACAATTACCACAGATAATATGAAGTTTAAACCACACAAACACCAAGTTTTCAGAATTGTTGGTTCCCACAAAATCAAACACAAAAAGCAAAACGTTTACAATGATGAACACAAAGAACACCAAGCAGACTTTCGCCTTCTGGCCACAAGGTATTTCAAACGTGGTCCAAAAATTACGAAACTTACTAGACAGATTCAAAAGACAAAGATCTAAAACTTTGTAGAAGAAAGAAAAACGATATTCCAAGTGGAAGGCACAGAAAACAGACGCTCAACACAAAACTATTTTTCTCGCGCGATTTCTGCACACTTTTCGTCCGAGGATAAAAAGTGTGGAAACATCACAGAGTCAGCAGCCGACTCAAAAATAAAATTTTCTCTACACATAAAGAAGTTTCAGCACACAAATTTTCAGATTTTTATGGTGGAGGAAAGTGACACAAAACAGAAAAGAAACAGACTCAAAAACGGACTCCTGGACAGAAACATTCTGACCAGCACAAACGAAAAAAGAGATGAAGGGGAAGCGATTTTAATGGTGGAGAAATGGTGAGATAAAAAGAAGAGCCAACCTAGAGGACATTGGTGCTCCGCTACCACATGATAAGGCCCAAGTTCCTCAAGAGAAGATGAAGGCGCCGATGAAGAGCAATGGATCTAGTCCTCGCGCACGGATGGTTACCTTGAAGGTTCGGATGGATGATGAACGTTTTTATGGGGGAATGGAGTATGGAAATGCAGCGGAAATGAAGGGTGTTTAGAGGAGTGTAGAAGATAAACTGAAATGAAACTTAGATCCGAGAAAACCCTCTAGATAACAAGATCAAGCAACCTTTCTATACAAAACTAAGGATCTCTTTCCAATAAATTAATCCACTTAAATGGAAGCTTAAGGGGTTTGATTACAAGGAAAAGATGAAGGATAAACAATGGTTTTTCAGCGACTAAGGACCCCGGCTACCAAGAACCAAATTACCTAGCTAAAGGTGCGGCGTAAGGCTTAAGAGGTATAAAATCATCAAAATCAAAAGCAACCTAAAAATGAAGCTAAGGCCTTCAATATATAGGCCAAGTAAATACAAGGGTAAAATGACCCATAACACCCTTGGACAAAAGGACTAGAGACGCTTGGCCATGGGTCAGGCCAAGGGCTTGGACGTGATACGAGCCCCGTTGCCGCCACCAAGCACGGACCGGTCACACGGAGCGAAGCCGTAACCATGTTGCTCTTGAAAGCCCTCAGGACCGAGGAAGGCCATGTCAAGCCCACGGACCGTTGGAGCCTTTGCCTCTACGCCAATGACTGGACTCGCAGCCTCACGCCCGAGTCCGAGCGCAAGCCCAAGGCCGCACCCAACGCCTTGGCCTCGACTCGCAGCCTCACTCCCGAGCCCGAGCTCGAGCTTCAACGCAAGCCCAAGGCCGCGTCTAGCGCCTTGGCCTCGGCTCGCAGCCTCACGCCCGAGCCCGAGTCTCGCATGAAGGCCGCGTCTCAGTCCAGCGTGAAGGCCGCGCCTAAGACCAGCAAGAAGGCCGTGCCTTCGGCCAGCCTCAAGGCCGCGCCTCGTCCTATGAGCAGCACTTAGGCCCATCAAGGCCGAGCCCATTTCCAAGGACGTGCTCTTCAAGTTTGAGACCCCTTTGTCCAAGGGTAGTATGGGTTTTTCCCTTGTAAATATCTACTCTATAAATAGAAGGGCTTAGCCTTCTATTTTCCTTGCTTTTGATTTTGTTGAGACTTTCTCTCTTAAGCCTTAAGCCACCTCCTACGATTAGCTCTAGGAAAGGATCTTAGAACCCCTTCATCTTTCTTTGAAGCCGCTCACTTGCTAAGACTAGCTCTAGCCAAGGGACGGTTGTATTAGGAAAACCCTTAATCGTTTTGATCTTTCTCTAAGATTAGCTCTAGGGAGGATTAAAGCCTTTGGGCCATATATATATATAAACACTTCCTTTTTCCTTGTCAAATATCCCGCTGCAACTTTCCTACTCCATCCATGTCCAAAACATCCGAAACCTTCAAGAACGCCTAAGGCAACCGAGTCACGAGACTAGATCCGCGCTTCAAGAGTCGTCCGAACCTCACCACGGGCTTGGACCGTATCAAGTGGTAGCGGAGCGCCAGCCGTCTCAAGGTTGCATCTTTAACCATCTAGAGGTATTTTCCACGGTTCAAACTTCATCCCAAGTCATTCCTAGCATTTTCGTTCATTTGGGTCTTTTGGAGTTTTTCCTTGAAATTTTGCATTTTGATCTTCCAAGAACGTGTTGTTTGAGTGTTTTTGTGTTTGTCTTGGATTAATTGCTGTTTTCTTCATCTCTTTCCTTCAAATCCGGAATTATTTGAGAAGTTGTGTTCTTGTGGACTTTCTTACAAGTGTAAGGATGCCAAGTGTCTTGGTGGCCATGAGAGCCATGTGCTAGTTGTTTGTTTGCTAGTGTATAAAACTAGGCCTACAATCTGCCACCTCATCTTGCTCTTTCACCAAGTATTTGATGATAGAATATGCATAGAATATTCCCAAAGATATTTTAAAAGCATTCTTACTTGCCTAGTCACATGACATGTCACCTTTGAGACGCCACCTCACATAATTTGCCACATCATCCTTGTTTGGCACCTAGTGCTTTGTCTAGACTACTCGTCTTGCATGCTTTTAAAGAACCGAATGTTTGTCATACACACCTAAGCTCTCTTGCACTCATCTTTCAAAAAAAAAAATATATATATATATAAGGGATAAAAAAAAAAAAAAAACAAAACAAAAAGAAAATCCGATTCCCTACGTCAAAAAAAAAATGAAATGTTTAAGAAGAGTCAAAGCAAGAGGCTAGCGTGTGGCATTGCATGAAAGTAGTTGCATTAGAGAAGAGGCTTTTTGCGCGCATTCCTCTTTTCATCCTTAGTTTGCCGTAGCTTTTATTTTTCCTTTTAATTCTCGAGTCTTTGAGCTAGCTTTCCTTTGAGTCTTAGTGTTTTCCTTCTTGCTTCTTCACTACTTCTACTCTAGGCCTAAAGGTTGCGCATCAATACACTTTCGCCCAACTTCTTAGTCCTTCTTACCTTTGTTTCGTGCTCTTGTTTTCTTTGCAATTCCCGCACCCCCTCTTTGATTCTTAGAGTCATAGTGAGTCTAGGTGTTGGTTGAGGCTTGACGAGAGAAAATAGAGCGACGTGAGGAGGAGAGAACATTAGAGCGAAGAGTGAAACACGAGGGAAACACGCGAGGGAGTGAACTAACCCCTTATTTATTGCCACAACTGTGTTTGCTCATTGTGCAGGTACCATTTCAATGGCTCACATCTCTTCCGAAGGAGATTCTAATGAGGCCTCGATTGTGGGCCGATTGGAGGATAGAGAGTTTGGAGAAGGAGGGGAAGAGTCCAATCGTAAGTCGCGATTAGTGGACAGGGTCAACAAAATGGATGGCCAATTAGAGGATGTGGGCAAGCAACTGTCGGACCTAGGTCAAACCATGAAAGCCATGATGGCTGCCATCACCCGCCTAGAGGCTAAAGCCACACCTATCCCCACACTTCCACAAGCCCCACCTAAACAACCCCTTACCCACTTCCACCAAACAACCCACCCAAAGAACCCTAAAGACACCGACTACTATGCCTTCAACCATTCCCGAGCTGAGTTTGTTGAAGGGAGGGTTGAGAGCTGCTCAAGTGACGACGGTGAGGCATTCCATGCGCCTTCCGCAAGGCAACCCAAGCCTTCGAGGCGCACAGCTGAGACACTAGCCACGCACCACCAATCTGAACCCTTACCCAAGCCCGCAACCTTTCTAGACACCACAATCATGGCCACCCACAACACTGACCCACACCTACCCCTACACCGAGCCAATAGCTATGTGCCGCCCCGACAACAACGACGGTCCCTACCCGAGACACCGCTGAGACCGCGGACACCACCAGTAGAGCCACATGGGCACCCGGAGTATGAGGAACAGTTTTGGGGGAGGGAGCCACAGCCATAGGAGGATAGGTACAACAACAACACCAACCCTAAGCTGACTTTGCCTAGCTACGATGGTCAGGATGACCCCGAGGCATATTTTGATTGGGAAAACAAAATGGAACGGGTGTTTGCGTGCTATAACTACACTGAGGAAAAGAAGCTTAAGTTAGCCGTGGTAGAGTTAACGGGTATGGCAGTCAAGTGGTGGGAGAGAAGCCTAGTCACGAGGAGACTAGGAGGGCTTAGACCCGTGACTACTTGGGGAGAATTGGTAACCGAGATGAGACGACGGTTTGTGCCACCCCACCATGTACGAGACCTCCATCTTCGCCTCCAAAGTTTCCGACAAGGGTCTCGAAGCGTTAGTGAGTACCACAACGAGCTCATGACCTTGGTAGCGAGGGCTGAGATCAGGGAGACAGCCGAGGCCACGATGGCTCGCTTTGTGGGAGGGCTAAATCGGGAGATTGCCGATACATTGGACTTTCACACCTATGCCAACATGGAAGAATTGTACCATCTCGCTACCAAAGTGGAACGCCAAGTAAACCGGAAAACCAAACCCCAAGCCACTTTCCGTAACCCTTCTTCTACTCCTTCTTCGGCTTATAAGAAGCCGTGGACAAGCAACCCAAAACCAGCCGCACCTACCCCAAACACTTACCGAGCTCCATTCAAACCAAACACCAATCCTAATCCGATACCACCTAAAGCCACCGCACCAAATGGCCAACCAACAAGAACCCGAAACCGAGACATCATATGCTTCAAGTGTGGGGGACGAGGCCACATGAAGGCCGAATGTGTGAATCGGGTTATGATCATCCAAAAGGAAGGCGGGGAGTGGTTTAGTGAAGATGAGGGCGAAGATGAGGAGGAGAGCCCGAGAGAGGAAGAGGGCGAAGGATGCCCTAGCGATGAGGACGAAGAATACCCCTATGTGGAGGTCCCTCAATGCTTACTTGTGAGGAGGAGTTTAAGCTTAAAAGGGAGGGGGGACGATGCGTCCATTGCCCAAAGAGAGAACCTCTTTCACACGAGAGGGATAGCCAATGGAATGGTGATTTCGATCATTATAGACAATGGAAGTTGCGCCGATGTGGCGAGTGCTCTCTTGGTTCATTCCCTCGGCCTTGTCACCACCAAACATCCTCACCCATATGTCCTCAACTGGTTCAATGATGGAAGCACAGTCAAGGTCCAGCATCAAGTCCAAATTCCTTTCATCATAGGCGGCTACAAGGATGTGCGCTTATGCGATGTTGCCCCAATGCACGCGAGCCACCTTCTCCTTGGACGACCGTGGCAGTATGACAGGAGGGCAATACATGATGGCTATAGGAACTCGTATAAGCTGGAACACGAGGGCCTTAAATTCCAAATCCCACCCCTCCCACCAAGTCAAGTTTATGAGGACCAGCTTAAACTTGAAAAGGTATGTGCCACCTTTGAAATCTCGGAAACTCTACAACGAAAAAAGGACAATGAATGGAGTGGAGAGAAAATGGTGAGCCGGGAACAAAAGGGAAAATCAGGGCATGAAAAAAGTGAGCATGCCCCGAGTGAAAAAAGTGAGCTGAGTAGAGAGAAAAAGGGAGACTCGAGGGGTAAAACCAAACTTGAAAAAAGTAAGCAAGTGTGTGAGGCCTCTAGCGAGGCAAGTGGAGGGAAAAGAGTGAGTTTGATGGCTAAGGGGAGAGATATTCGGCTTGCTCTAGTCATGCGCAAACCCTGCATTCTCATTCATTTTAAACCTTTTGCCTTAACTGCTGATACTACTAACCCTTCTGTGCCTCCGATGCTTGCTCTTCTTTTGTTAGATTTTCAGGATGTTATCCCCAAGGATCTTCCCGAGGGCCTGCCGCCCACAAGAGGGATCGAGCACAAGATTGACCTGGTGCCCGGTTCCACCTTGCCCAACAGACCGGCCTACAGATGCAATCCAAAGGAAACCCAGGAATTGCAAACCCAATTTGATGACTTATTGGCCAAAGGCTTCATCAGGGAAAGCCTATCTCCCTATGCAGTTCCCGTCATCCTAGTGCCCAAGAAGGATGGGAGCTGGAGGATGTGCATGGACTGTCGTGCCATTAACAAAATCACTTGTGAATTCTGTTTGGAGGCAGTGCATTTCCTTGGCTTTGTTGTAGGTGCTGCAGGGTTGAAAGTGGATGAGGAGAAAGTCAGGGCCATTGCTGAATGGCCCACGCCTACTACAGTGGGTGAGGTCCGTTCTTTCGATGGACTAGCCGGGTTCTACCGTCGGTTTGTGAAGGACTTCTCCACCATCGTCGCACCACTCAACGAGCTCACAAAGAAGGAGGTCCCATTTGTGTGGGGGGCCGACCAAGAGCTAGCCTTCCGGACCCTCAAGGCTAGGCTCACAGACAGCCCAGTCCTTATTCTCCCAAACTTTGAAAAAACATTTGAAGTGGAGTGCGACGCCAGTGGCATTGGGATTGGCGCAGTTTTGGTCCAAGAGAAACGCCCAGTTGCATTCTTCAGCGAGAAGCTGAAAGCTGCTCAGCTTAACTACTGCACCTATGACAAGGAGCTATACGCACTAGTGAGAGCGTTGACAGTTTGGGAACACTACTTGCTGCCACGGGAATTTGTGGTGCACACCGACCATCTGAGCCTCAAATATCTGAAGGGTCAGGGTAAGCTCAACAAGCGGCATGCAGTGTGGATGGAATTCATAGAGCGTTTCTCCTACCACATCAAGTATCTAAAGGGAAAGGACAACGTGGTAGCTGATGCGCTATCACGGCGGTACACATTACTCACCTCTCTTCACTCTAGACTCTTAGGCTTTTCACACCTTACCTGTTTGTATGCTGCTGATGTGGACTTTGGTGATATTTACCTTGCTTGTACCCATGGTGTTGTGGATCACTATGCCATTCGTGACACTTTCTTGTTTCACAAACGTAGACTGTGTATTCCCATGTGTAGTACACGAGAGTTGCTTGTGAGAGAGGCACACGGGGGGGGGGGGGGGGGGTTTAATGGGTCACTTCGGGGTAGAAAAGACACTGTCCACCCTCAAAGAACACTTCTATTGGCCTAAAATGAAAAAAGATAGTGTCCCTTGTGGTTAGTTCTTGTATTGCATGCAAAAGGGCTAAAACAAAAAGCATGAACCATGGGCGCTACATGCCTTTACCCGTGGCTGCGCACCCATGGTGTGATATCTCCATGGATTTCGTCCTAGGTTTGCCACGTACTAAGCACGGCAAAGATGCCTTATTTGTTGTTGTGGACCGCTTTTCCAAAATGGCTCATTTTATACCTTGCCACTCTACTTGCGATGCTTCACATGTAGCTCACTTGTTCTTTCGTGAAATTGTTAGATTGCATGGCATGCCTAGAACGATAGTCAGTGACAGGGATAGTAAGTTTTTGGCACACTTTTGGCGTATTTTGTGGGCCAAGTTGGGTACCAAACTTCTGTTCTCCACCTCGTACCATCCTCAAACGGATGGACAGACCGAAGTGGTTAATCGCACTCTGGGTAATATGTTGCGTGTTTTGATTGATAAAAACCCCAAGTCTTGGGAGGAGTGCATACCATTCATTGAGTTTGCCTACAATCGTACTATGCACACTACTACTCTTTTTTCTCCATTCGAGCTCGTCTATGGGTTCCAACCGCTCACCCCCATAGACTTGCTCCCCTTGCCTTTACCCTCTTGTGCTAGCTAAGATGGAGCAGCCCGAGCCGAGTTGGTGGGGAAGATGCATGCAGAGGCCAAATCACGTATCGAGGCCATCAACGCCAAGCTCATCGTCAAGCGGGACGCCGACCGCCACATTCGCACCTTCGAAGTGGGCGAGTGGGTGTGGGTCCATTGGTCCTAGGAGCGCCGGGCAAACAAGCTTAGCCCTCGCAGGGATGGGCCTTTTCAGATCCTTGAAAAACTAAGCGACAACGCTTACATTCTAGACCTCCCTTCCTCTTATGGCAACACACATCATACGTTCAACATTAATGACCTTACCCCTTTCTTTGCAGGTGATACAGGTGAGGAACTCGAAGGAAGTACCGATGCGGATTCGAGGACGAATCCAATTGAAGGGGGAGGGGATGATACGAGCCCCGTTGCCACCTCCAAGCATGGACCGGTCACACGGAGCCAAGCCGTAACCGCGTTGCTCTTGAAAGCCCTCAGGACCGAGGAAGGCCATGTCAAGCCCACAGACCGTTGGAGCCTTTGCCTCTACGCCAATGACTGGACTCGCAGCCTCAAGCCCGAGTCCGAGCGCAAGCCCAAGGCCGCACCCAACGCCTTGGCCTCGACTCGCAGCCTCACGCCCGAGCCCGAGCTTCAACGCAAGCCCAAGGCCGCGCCTAGCGCCTTGGTCTCGGCTCGCAGCCTCACGCCCGAGCCCGAGTCTCGCATGAAGGCCGCGTCTCAGTCCAGCATGAAGGCCGCGCCTAAGACCAGCAAGAAGGCCGTGCCTTCGGCCAGCCTCAAGGCCGCGCCTCGTCCTATGAGCAGCACTTAGGCCCATCAAGGCCGAGCCCATTTCCAAGGACGTGCTCTTCAAGTTTGAGACCCTTTTGTCCAAGGGTAGTATGGGTTTTTCCCTTGTAAATATCTACTCTATAAATAGAAGGGCTTAACCTTCTATTTTCCTTGCTTTTGATTTTGTTGAGACTTTCTCTCTTAAGCCTTAAGCCACCTCCTACGATTAGCTCTAGGAAAGGATCTTAGATCCCCTTCATCTTTCTTTGAAGCCGCTCTCTTGCTAAGACTAGCTCTAGCCAAGGGACGGTTGTATTAGGAAAACCCTTAATCGTTTTGATCTTTCTCTAAGATTAGCTCTAGGGAGGATTAAAGCCTTTGGGCCATATATATATATAAACACTTCCTTTTTCCTTGTCAAATATCCCGCTGCAACTTTCCTACTCCATCTATGTCCAAAACATCCGAAACCTTCAAGAACGCCTAAGGCAACCGAGTCACGAGACTAGATCCGCACTTCAAGAGTCGTCCGAACCTCACCACGGGCTTGGACCGTATCAGACGCTAGCTCGGACGAGGGATCGGCCACGTGCTTGGGTACGGGCTCGGACACGGCGTGCGACATAGCTCTAGCACGGTCGTGTGATAGGGCTCGGGCATGGTCGTGCGACATGGCTCGGGCACGGTCGTGTGACAGGGCTCGGGTATAGCCGTGCGACATGGCTCGGGCACGGTTGTGTGACAGGGCTCGGGCACGGTCATGCGACATGGCTCGGGCACGGTCGTGTGACAGGGCTCGGGTGTGGCCGTGCGACATGGCTTGGGCACGATCGTGTGACAGGGCTCGGGCGCACGCTGGCAAGGCAAGGCATGGACGTGCGAAGGCAAGGCTAGACTCGTACGCTCGGGCGCAAGGCTGGGCTCAGGCACACACTACCAAGGCAAGGCACGGACGTGCGAAGGCAAGGCTAGACTCGGACGCTCGGGCACAAGGCTGGGCTCAGGCGCACGCTGCCAAGGCAAGGTACGGACGTGCGAAGGCAAGGCCGAAGGCTAAGTTGCGGTCGATGGCAAGGCCGAAGGCCGAGGTGTGGGCGATGGCAATGCCGAAGGCCGAGGTACTGGCAATGGTAAGGCCGAAGGCCGAGGTGCCGCCGATGGCAAGGCCGAAGGCCGAGGTGCGGTGGATGGCAAGGTCGAAGGCCGAGGTGCGGTCGAGGGCAAAGTCGAAGGCCGAGGTGCGACCGATGGCAAGGCCGAAGGCCGAGGTGCAGGCGATGGCAAGGCCGAAGGCCGAGGTGCAAGTGATGGCAAGGCCGAAGGCTGAGGTGCGGCTATGGCAAGGTCGAAGTCCGACGTGCGGCCGATGGCAAGGCCAAAGGCCGAGGTGCAGGCGATGGCAAGGAAAGGGTCGGGCGCGTGGGAGCAAGGCTAGGCTCAGGCGCACTCTGCCAAGGCAAGGCACGGACGTGCGAGGTCAAGGCTAGGCTCGGGTGCGCGGGCACAAGGCTGGGCTCAGGCGCACGCTGCCAAGGCAAGGCACGGACGTGCGAAGGCAAGGCATGGCTTAGGTGCGCGGGCACGCGAGGGAGTGCGATGTCAAGGCGGGACACGGGTGTGCCATGGCTGTGCTCGGACACACGATGGCCATGCGGTCATGGCTGGATGCGGGCACGCGAGGGTGTGTGATGGCCATGTGGGGCACGGGTGTGCGAGGTCATGACGAGAGCGCGGGTACGCTAGGACAAGGCGAGGGTGCGGGCGCTTGAGGACAAGGCGAGGGCGCGGGCGCTCGAGGATAAGGTGAGGGTGTGGGAACTCGAGGACAAGGCGAGGGCGCGGACGCTCGAGGGTAAGTTGGCCCGTATCACGGACCCCAAGGAAAGAAAGGAAGAGCGGGCTGGCGGAGAGTGAAAGGAAAAATAAGGAAAAAATGGGCTGCGGCCCAAGAGTAAAAAAAAATGAAAGAA
Source organism: Viola odorata (assembly GCA_963691705.1). Taxonomy (NCBI): domain Eukaryota; kingdom Viridiplantae; phylum Streptophyta; class Magnoliopsida; order Malpighiales; family Violaceae; genus Viola; species Viola odorata. The sequence continues at coordinate 25,017,097 of OY829544.1, read as the reverse complement.
ATGGGTTGCGGCCCAAGGAAGCATGAAAGGGGAATGTGATGCGATCCTGCCTAGGGTTAGTAAGCCGGATTACAATGGAGCTTATGGAGGATCTAGCCAAGCGAATCATCTAGAGAAAACTATGACCACAAAGAAGGAAATAACAAAATATGGAGATGCAGCGGAGAAAGAGACACAAAAGAGCGATGGAAAGATGGGAGTTACCGGGAATTAGAAGACGGATGGAAGGGACGGAGATGAGCACACGCGAAGTAGCAAAAATCACACGAACGATTGCTTGATCAAGATATACTCCGAGGGCTAAGATTGAGACTCGTTTCTATGGATGATCAACCAAATAAACATATATTTCATTCACATAAGTCGTCAATACGATTACAAGCTTTGATTTCCCGGAGAGAGATCGGGAGGAGTAATCTCAAACTCAAGCGATCCCTCTCAAGGAATTAAAGTGATGAGCTCATGGCTTAGTTGACAAGAGAAAGGAGTAATCTCACTTTACAAACATCAACCAAATGTCTAAAGCTCCTTAAGAAAGAAAGAATAAACCTATTTATAGTTCGTACACAAATTGGGCTTGAAAAGCCCAAAATTCGTCCCAAAACAGTAGCTAACGTGATTCACGTTAGGGTCTAAACGTGATCACGCTAGCCAAATTTTCCTTACCGTGAATCACGTTAAGTCTTACCGTGATCACGTTAAGGCTTACCGTGATCACGTTAAGGCTTACCGTGATCACGTTAAGGCTTGAACCAAAAAATGCCATTTCATTCCCGTAGGTAGCATGATTCACGCTAAGAGCTTAGCGTGATTACGGTTAGCTAACGTAATCACGTTAAGAGCTTAGTGTGATTACGCTTAGCTCCAGGCTTATTCGCACTGCGCGCCACAATGTCGATGAGCATAACTTTTGATCCACCCGTCGGATTGGCCTGAAACTTGTCCCAAACGAAAGATAACATCTTGAAGTTTCCATCAAGCTTCGGTTCTCATAAATCGGAGGCCATTTGTTTGTCCATATTCTAGTGGAGAATAGACGACGCAATTCTGACTTGCATAGATGGAGCATTTGTTGTCAAGGCCTTGGGATGAGTGTGCGTGGCCGGGTGACTTGTTAGGGCTAGGCGCGCCTCTACTTCATGGCTTTCTTGACCATCTTGGGAGTTCCGCATGTCTAGGCCTAGGGATTGCGAATATTTAGCACTCGATCCTCGACCTTGGGCATGATTTATGCGCATTTGCAAGGCTCGGCTGCCCGTGACCGATCCTCTCGGCAAGGTGTCAAGTTGTTCTAATTCGAAGGGGGCCGTGATCGCATCAACCTCTCCCTCTTCAAAAGGATTCGTCCTCGAATCCATAGCCTCAATCTTCTCACCTACACACTTAAAAACACTTGGAAACAAAGGTGAGAGACCTAAGAGGCGCAATTGCGCATGCTTATGCATAGGGGGATCCAAGGAAGAATCAACAACAGTAATTGCACAGGGATGCACATCGTCTTGAAAAATTTCATGCACAACGCGGATGGCATCACAAAGTGTAGACCAACCGACATAATGAATCATCTTTTCTCTTCGGCTTACAATAACAAGCCAAGAGAATTGAGCACTACACACAAGCACAATGCACTTGAAAATACCAAACAAATTCCGCAAGAGAAAACACAAATTCTCGTAAGAACTAAACCCATTAATTCTTGACAAATTTGGTCCAAGAATTTGTGTTCTCCTAACACACAACATATCCATGGTAATTAAGTGCATATTATCCACAAATAATTCATGTAGGCTACAATTAGCAAAATAAAATTTATTCAATTCAAAATCATGCACATCCATTTGATATTGATACACATGGGTCTTCAAGACAATCTTAAGGATGCGCACGGGGTCACAAACTATTAAACAACATAGGCGGTGGGTCATTTTCTCAAAGCGGCTTATAAGGAAAATTAGCCAAGAAAATTGAGCCACTCGCCCATACACAAAACGCATTGGAAAACCAAGCAATCTACATAAAAGGAAATACAATTCCTTGCAGCAATTAGGCCAAGAGAATTCTAGCAAATTTGGGCAAGAGAATTGTATCCATGCTTCATGCAAATTAGACATGGATTCCGAATGAAAACAACATGTAAATAAATCATACATACTATCCGAAAAATTACAAAAATTAGCACGTTTGAGCAAGAAAGGGTCATACTTGATGAAATGCAAATTAGGAATTTTAACACATGCCATAAAATTTTCATTCAAGTAACGTTCATGCTCAAACCAAGAAGAATCATGCTTGACGAAGGGTACGAAAATGTTTTCGGTGCATGCAAATAAATTCATACCCAAGTGGTTTCCGAATACACGAGCAAAAGAATCATGCCTATTGAAATGTAAGAATGATCCGTTACCACACGCCAAAGGTTTGTCATACAAAATTTCATCATGTGAATAAAGGTGAGTGAATTGAACAACCTCAATCAATTGAGCATTCAAGGAGGAACTTGGCACGCACCTTTCGGACAAAGCGGGAAGGTTGGGATGGTTTACCTCGAGGCCTTGCCGTTGGAAACACCAATGTTGAGCAATTACACTTCCAACGCCTTCTAGGATTGATGGTTTGAAACCACTTTTGTTCCTTGGAACATTCGGGCGCGTAT